>PVLA01004622.1:0-170510 GCA_004027455.1 Hydrochoerus hydrochaeris
CCTGCTAAGCCTGGGGCGCTTCCTGCTTGGGGCTGGGGGTTGCTGCCAAGGTTAGCATATATATATTCCAGCTTCTAAAAAATAAAGCGGATTCAGATTCACTCACAGACTGGTGTGCAGTGTTTTCTGTCTCTCACTCGCCGACTCCCTGTCCACCTTTGGGAAACCCTAGCCCTGCCGCAGCTGGACTCCGGCACATTGCCTTTGGGGAGCTAATTCCCACCCCTGGGGGACACAGCAGGCCCCATCCTGTGTAACAACTGCCTCTCCACTGTCCACAACCTAAGCTAAAATGCGTATGGGACTTGTATTAGACCCATGGAGTGAGGCTTCCTCTTTCAATGAGATTGGGAAGGATGGATGGTGACTCTGTGGACTGAGGCTGCTTGTCACCACTCTGCAGAATGGTGGGAGCCAGAGTGAGGTCTCCAGGCCTAGGTGAAACCATTGTGTCAGAGGGAGAGAGCCCATGATGGAATGTTACTCGGGTCCCTGGAGCCAGCGGTGCCTCAGATTTGACAGTTACACGAGACAGCCACCTCCCTTTGCCAGTCGAAGCTAGGTTTCTGACACTGAAGCCACAAAGTCCTATCGATGGCGTGCACACTGTCACAGCTTGTGGGCCTACGCTGGGAATAGGGGGAGGGATGAGGGAGCCCTGTGAGGACTGGGCTGTCAACAGACCCCACCGAGAAGGGGGAAGAAGTTGTCACCCAGGGGCTTCCTGGCTCACCAGGCTGCTTCCCTCTGCTGCTGCCCTGTCCTAGGGCTGTGGTATGTGAGGGGCCAGTGTGAGCCCTCTGCCCTGTGATGGCCTGGGCAGAAGGAACACCGCAGAGCTGCTCCTAAGAGGGCTCCTGCAATCCCAGAAGCAGGGATACTGCCCAACACAGAGGCTATGGCCTCCAGGTCCAGGATGGAGACCACATCTAGGGACCCTGTGCCCTTCCTCCCGATGAAAAGGACCCCAGTGGAGCATGAGGGAGCAGCAGGACATTCCTGAGCTCTGGGGTTCTGGGCTGCAGAGCCTGGGACACGCCATTGGCAGTGCTGAGCACAGAGAGGCCTCAGCCTTGGCAGAAGAGAGAATGGGCACCACACTCTGGGTGGGGGTGGGGGCAGCTGGAGCTGGGGCCAGGTTCCACCTGACGATTGTGGTCAGGGGATGAAAACAAGGATGATACCCTGCCTACAGCACTGGGATCACAATACACCCATGACATACTACTCCCACAAGGGGACAGAGTACCTGCAGTTGATGAGCACTCCTGGAACTCAACAGCCTCCAGGGCCTCTGGATTTGTAGTTCACAACCCAGGGAAAGTCCATCCTGCCAGGTTGTTCTGTCCTGCGGCTACTGCCAGCCATGGGCACCCTGAAGGGACACCACCCCTCCTCCACCTCCCCAGAGTCTGGGGCAAAAATAGCTGAATGCACCTCCAAGGCATGAGTCACCCACACCTCCTGACAAACACCTCTGAGGTGCCTTCCACAACAGGGGGCCCTGGCAGAAATAAACACATGGATTCCCCTTGCAGGTGTCTTGGGAGGCTTGGGGACTGCTCCCAGGGGAGGACACTGTATGGGTCGTCTGGGGTCACTCTGGCTAGCTGAAAGACCTGTCACTGTCTGTGCCTCAGTTTCCATAACTATGGAGTGTGGGCCCCCTGGGGTCAGGAGAGATGGGTGCTCCTTGGTGTGGCCCTGCCCTGCAGACCCCATCCCATCCACTCCACTCAATGGAGGCCTAGACCACCTTCTCTGTGCCAGGAGATGGAGGGGACAGCAGTCACTAGATGTCATACCTGATGGTCACCCAGGCCACTCTGTCCCTGAGGTGCCGCCTCGGGCAGCTTTCCAGCCTGGGCTGCCCATTCTCCATGGCTGCCTGTGTGACCCTGACCTGTCACCTGAGCCCAGACTTGGGGCCAGCTGGATGTGATTGTGGCCCAGGGAAAGGAGGTGCTGAAGAGGGGCAGAAGTCCCCACAGTCAGATGCTGGGCTTGCCACCATCCCCAGACAAGGCCTGCTTACCAACTCTGCAGGCCCCTTCCTGGCTCAGAGCCTCTCACCCAGCCAACAGAGATCGTGCCCTTGCCTGCCTCACTCCCCACACCTGGCTGCCCACCAGGGCAGCCTGTCCACTCCTGGTGCACCCACAGCCCACAGACATCACTTAGGCTTCTCAGGACTCTGCCACCATGCCATGACTGTCTCAGGCTGCTGGTACAGTCCATGCACATCTTGTTCTGGGAAGCCTGCCCACCCCACTTGAGCCAGAGCTCCTCTTCTCAGGGGACACTCATCCCACCAGGGCTGCCTCACCCTGGCTAATCTGCTCATCTGGGGTAAGGGCGTCCTGCTCACCCTTGGTCCTGCACCTGTGCTGGTGGTCACCTGCCAGGTGCTGATAATCTGTCCAGGTGGGTCTCCTGAGGTTGACACATAATGGCCTGGGTGTCCTGTGTGGCGTCTTAGCTGTGAATTTGCTGACCTTATTTGCCCACTGGGGACTTCAGTGACAATTAGGTGTCTGTCCTCCCAGGGAAGCTCAGAAGAACTGGCAGCATGGGCCTGCATTCCTGCCTAGTGCCCTGTGTCTCTACCCTATAGATGCCGCTGGCTCACTGGCTCCACCTGTCTTGCTTCTTGTGAAATTCTCTGTGGCTGCTAGGTATGGGGAACAAGGAGGGGGAGACCCTGAAGCTGGGTCCTGGGGGCCTCAGGATACACTGGATGCTGTGCTCTCACTCTAATCACAGCTGTTAGGCAGAAGTGGCTATGGATGTCATTCCAGCTACAGACAGTTGATAAAGGTCTGGAAAATCTTAAGAAATAAACTTTAAAAAAATTGTTATTTCTTCTCTACTTTTGGCAATTTAGAGGACTGAGTTAAAACCTACGCTTTTTCATTAATGGAGATGCACAACTGGATACACAGGTATGGGGATCCTGCACAGGGGAGGTCTCTCCAATCCTACTGTAGCTGCTGTTGGGAAGCCTTGGAGGCCACTGGTGAGGGCTGGGGCAAGTGGCCTGTGTGGCCCCACAGACAGTGGGAATCAGAGACACTTGGAGCACCCAGTAGGAAGCCAGGGCACCAAGCTTTAGTGAAAGCTGAGCCATGCTGGGTAGACCTGAAACTTCTGTCTGAAAAATCACTCTGAAAAGCAGGAAGCTGCTCCGAGCACTCGGCTTCATCTCTTCTGGGAAGAGGGGGCATTGGCGTCCTGTGGAACAAAGGGACGCTGAGCAGAGGGAGAAAAGGCCTTTGGCAGAAAAGGTGGGAAGATGTGCGTGAGTGCATGTATGTGCATGCGTGCCAGTGTGTAAACCCCCTTTCCACTGGCTAATGGGGAATTCCGGGCTCAGCCTTCTCTGGCTATGACTCTGGGATAGTGGGCCCTTTATCTACCGCTGGTGCCCAGGCCACAGCAACATGCACACAACCCTTCCTCTCTCTCAACTTGCTGCAAAGTGTTTTTGCCAGTCTGAGACAGTCTCACCACGTGGCTAGCCTCACTCTCTGGCACATGTGCCACCCCACCTAGCTTTTGTGGTAAAGCATTTGTAAAAAAACATAGGTTTACTGTGATGGAGTGAATGTTTCTCTCCACCTGCCTGTTTGAAATGTGCAACTTGCTGACTGACTTCTGAGCTCTCAGCTGCAGTCCTTTAGAGTATATGTCATCCTTAGGGCAAAACCATGGTCTTGATGACTATAGTTTTGTAGTTTTCCAATGAAAAAGTATGAGTCCTCCAATTTTGCGCTCATTCAAGATTATCTTGGTTATTCTGGGACCCTTGAATTTTCACATGAATTTTAGGATCACCACATAAAATTTTGTAAAGAAATCAGTCTTTTCCAAGTGGTTTGTTCAATCTATAGATGAGCAGAAGATATTGCTTTCTTAATGGTATTATAACGGTTCTATAACCCATGAACTTGGACTATCTTATAATTTCTTTAAGTCTTCTTTGCCCAATAAAATGTAGTTTTTACTGTATACATTTTAAGTTTTGTTATTCCTGTTTTTGCTATTTGTAGGTATTTCTTATTTTGATTCATATAAAATTACATTTTTATGGGATACAATGTGCTATGTTATATAATGATCAAATCCGGGAAACTGGCAGGCCTGTTGCCTTAAACATTTATCAGTTCTTTTGGTGAGAACACTCAAAGTCTTCTCTTATAAAGCAGCTTTGTTGTCATGTGCCCCTTGGCGACAGCTGGACCTGCATTCTATCACTCAGCAGGAACGTGGGGTCAGTGACTATGCAGCCCTTCCTGCAGACTTGAACTGACACTGGGCTTGGGGCACCTTCTGAGAACACACACAGGTGTTCCCAGAGACAGGGTCTCGCTTTTTGACTGGAGGAAGAGGGTCTCCACAGAGGGACCCCAAGGAGACCAAGACCAGGTGTCAAGAGAAGCTGCTCATACCACAGGCCCCAGACCCCAGGTCCTGTTGCACAGGACTCAAGCCGGAGTGCTCAGGTAAAGCAGGCCTCCCAGGTGGCCTTCTGAGACATGTGAGGCATCAGACCAGCAGCAGAAGGCAGGGAGCCAGAGTCCTGCAAAGCAGCTCTGCAGAAATCAGTGAGACCTGCCTCTGAGGCTGGGCCTCCCACCACTGGGGCCCTCCCTTCCTGACCAGATGGGCCCTGGACGCCTGTCTCTGCCTTTAGCATCCAGGGGAGGTCATCCAGATGCTGAGGGCTGCCCAGCTCCTGGAAGCCTGGTGGTTCTGAAGCTCAGCCTGGGGGTGCTGGGGATTTAGCTCAGCAGCATAAGCGCTTGCAAGCATGTGGTCGTGAGTTCAATCCCTGGTACCTATTAAAAAAAAAAAAAGAAAGTTGAAGCTCAGCCTGGGAAGACCCTTGGGCAGAAGAGGACCAGGGATCCAGGGCTTTGTGTGCACATCTGCTCTGCGCACTCTCCGGCTCACTGTCACGTGTGTCCCTGAGTCTGACTCAGAGCCTGGCCCTGGGCCTAGCACCTTCAGAGCTTGCTGAAGGAGCCTTGAGCCCTTTCTCAGCCTGAGTGTTCCCTGTGAAGTTCACTTTCTCATGTTCCCCATGCCAACTTACATTTTAAAATTAGCATTTGTCCTCACCTTGCACTGGTGAGTTCATGGCTTTAATGTGCTAACTGTATGCTTTTTAAAATCCACTAAAATAAATGCATGGTGATGTCTGCAGACAGAGATAAGCATCTCATTAGTGAGACTTTCAGCCCAGCCTGAAGAGGCAGGGTTGTTGGTCCATGAGTGTGGAAGACACATAGGGTGAGGTGGCTCAGAATGTTCTCTTAGGTCCCTTAAGCCAGACCTTAGGGGCCGCCCCCTCACAGGCAGCAGGTGGGTCCTGGAGGCAGAGGCCAAGGTTGGGTGGCCCCTGGAGGGCATGGATGGGCCATACTGAGTGCCCACTTAATCTTGCAGAGACGGCCTCATGGCCCAGCAATGCTGTGATCAGACTCCCAGCCAGATCTCTGTGGATCTGGGGTGGCACATGCCATCTATCACTCCCTTCTGGCTCTGCCAGGAGAGGAAGCTATTGGTGCAGGCCCAGCCGAGCTGCTCTGAGCACAGAAGACTCTGCCTCTCAGAGGTTAATACTTTTTTCTAAGAAAGATTCTCCATAGAGGAGAATCTAGAAACATTGAAGTTCTGGCAATGGCAGCTGTTGGGTGTGGGCAAGAGCTAATTCCCCTGGCTCCTGAGTAACTCAAGGCCCAGCATCTGACCCCTGCCTGCTCCTGGGAAGGGGCTACAGAGAAAGATGCTGATAAAGGGGGAGACCCAGCTGCACTCAGGGCCCCTGGTGGAGACAGGACTCTTGAGGGGGAAGGAGGGGTTTGCACATGGGCAGCGAGGGGCAGGCTGGCACAACATCCTCCCCAGGCTAGGAGGCGTCCAGGCCATCTACACTCCAGCCTGGCCCACAGCCCTGCCAGCCCTGTCTCTATCATGCCCACCCCCATCACCCAGTATTCAAGCCGAGTTCACTACGCTAATGCTGTGCTCCTCTGACGGCTTCCTGAAGAAACAGGCTGCTCATGGGGCCCACATTTAGCTTCCTCTGTGCCCAGCACAGGTGGGGTGCCAGTGTGTGGCAAGTCTATGGGGCTGGGGGAGACCTTGGGGCCCCTGCCAAGACCTGGCCCTTGTGCCTGCCCATGACCTGCCCCTCCTTCTGACAACAGAACCCATCTAGCCTTCTTCTCTGGTGTATGCAGGGGAACAAAGCCCAGAGCCCCTTGGGGAGGGGCTGCCTCACTCGGTGAGGGTCTGGGATGTTTACCATTCCTGGTCATTCCGGCAGGGCAGGCACACACCCTGGCTGGGCCTTCAGGCTCGGATGATTATTTGAATGGCAGGATGGAGCAGAGCCTCTCACCACTCAAAGCATGTGGAGGGCGGGAGGTCAGTGTGGTGCTGCTGGGCTCTTTGTGGACAGAGCCCACAGGGAGAAAGCATGGGCAAGGGCCACACTAGTTCAGGCCAGGTCTGAAGTTTACCCCAGGCCCTTTCCCTGCAGAAGCAACTGCGTGGTCCCCTTTGGTGCGCACAGACACACCTGCACTGCACACAGCCTTCCTTGCCCAGGCTCTGAGATGCCACTGGGGGTTTCCAGGAAGCCAGTGACTGCCGCGCTGAGTCAGCTGCATGCTGTGGGAAGCTATGTCAATCCGTTTCCCTCTGCTATAACACAGCACCTCAGACAGGGTGATTTATAAAGAAAAGGGTTTATTTTGGCTCATAGTTCTAGAGGCTGGGAAGTGGGAGAGCATGATGTGCCCATCAGAGAGAGGCTTGTTCTATTCATCTCATGGCAGAAAAGCTGAAGGAGAAGGAGGCAGGAGTGAAGGAGACACACAAGGGACAGCTCGCCAGTGACAGCCCCAGCCCGCCTCCTTGGTGACTGCTGCAGCCCCGCCGAGAGCAGCCCAGTCTATCCTGAGGGTGAAGCTCTAGCGGCCCAAGCACCTTACAACATCTCACTATTTTACAACATTGTTACCCTGGGAATCAAATTTCAAAAGGAGTTCTAGAGTGAAGAAACCATACCCAAGCCATAGCGAAGCGCAGTGGCTTTGCACACAGCTGACTGGAAGGCAGCAGAGGCATGGTCCTCCCTCCCACCAGGGCATGTCCTGTCTTACTCCCACCCTTGTGTGATGTGGGCCTGAGGGTGCACCTCCTAGGCTGATGCACAGATGGCCTACAGGGGATGCTGAGAAGCACTGGCCAGGGGGGACCCTAGCAGCTGAGGTAGGGGTCAGCACCCAGGCCAAGGGGAGAGTGTGAGCTAAGGGCATGGCCAGTGGGGCCGGGGCAGTGAAGGAGATGGTGATGGTTTGTTCAAGTGACATGGGATGGTGCTGCAGGGGTCAGAGTCCTGGATCTGGAGGAATGGGAACAAAGGAGGCAGTGGATGGGGCGCATCCTAGACAGACTGAGAGGGTGACACCCATGGGCCATGCTCACAGGACACAGTGGGGACAGCTGCTGACAGAAGGGAGAAGAGGCTGAGGGTGCAGAGAAAGGGCTTGAGGGGCTTGGCATTGAAGGCTGGTTCCTGGGCCAGGGGTTCACAGCAGGATGGAGGAGTGGCACAGCACAGTGAGCCCAGAGCTGATAAACCTGGGGAACCCCCAGAACTATTCTGGAGGGTGTTGTGAGGGCAGAAACCAGACTGAAACCACAGGGAGTTAATTAAAGACCAACTGACGCTGCCATCAGCTCTGCAGTGAGTGAGGGGCAGCCAGCAGGACCTGGGGCGAACAAACGGCTGGTTCTCCTGAGCAAAGAAGACCATGCAGTTGTGGTGAGAATGTGTGATATTCTGGAAAGAATCTTTGTGCTGAGAAACAGGATGAGTCAAACAGCGCAAGCTAACCTTAGTGGCGAGCAAAAAAACCAACAAAAACAAAAACAAAACTAAACTAAAAAACAAAAACCTCCACCCCCCACCCTGGAAAGAGTCTGGTACATTCAATGAGAGGAGTTATCAGAAGTGGAGGTTTTAGTCTTCTCTTTTTCTCTTTTCTGCATTTCCAACTTCCCCTACCCATGCAATGTGTTTATGTGATTTCAGCAAACAGAAAAGCAGAAAGGGATTTTCAGTTTGGAAGAAAAGCAAAGAGATAAGGAGAGAAGGTGAAAGAGGCTGCTGGGGAGGCCATGTGGCACCCTGCCTGCTGCTGCGAGGGGAAACCAGCTGTGCTGAGGGGCAGCAGACGCTGCCCTCTCCTTGCAGCTGCTCCTTGGGCTGCAGAGCAATGAGGGTTGATTCCTGGTCAGTTATCAAAGCGTATGGCACGAAGCATGGACTGGCCCATCCTTCAGACACACAACAGCCACAAGGCTGTCTCCTCCTGAAGCCAGCACCTTACCCAGGCTGCTCTGTGACCCGAAAAAGTCAGGAGACAAACTGGCACTTGGGACCTGTGACAATCCTCCTACTTCAGCTTCCTGAGTGCTGGGATTACCATGCTCAGCTTCTTCTTTTTTTGGGGGGGGGGCGGTACCAGAGATTGAACTCACAACCTTGAACTTGCTAGGCAGGCACTTATGCTACTGAGCTAAATCCCCAGCTCTTTGCCCAGCTTCATAATAGCTAAATTTTAGAAACAGCTTATATGTCCATAAACAGATGAATGGGTCAAGAAAAATGTGCCATTAAGGATAATCTTGAGTTATTTGTAGGAAAATGGATCCACCTTGTGACCATAATGTTAACAGAAGTAAATCACACACACAAGTTTAAATAGCACATAGTCTCTCTTCTATGAAAAACTCAATAGGTAAAGAAAATGCACAAAAAGATAATAGAAAAAAGGGAGAGAAAAAAGTTATAATTTAGCATGGAGAATGTATCCAAAAGTGTACCTTGATTTAATATAACTGTTTTATGTGCTTTATATGTTTTTAGTCTATTAGTCTGGTTGTTAATCTGTATCTATGATAATCAACTTTATAAAGATTTACAAGATAAATGAATCAGGTGCTGGCAAAATAAACAGGAGTGGAAAGAAGGAGAAAAAAAGAACTGAGATGTGCTATGTACATATACCAATTTCCCACAATGATGTAACCATTCTGTACAGCAAACAGGTACTAAACATAAAAAATTAAAAAAAGAACCCATGGGATTTAGCTCAGTGGCATAAGCACCTGCTTTGCAAGCGCAGGATTGTGGGTTTAATCCCCAACACAAAAAAACAAAAACAAAAAACAAACAAAACCCCAAAACAACAACAACAACACCAAAAACACCAAAATGATTTAAATTTGAACCACAAATAGGTTAAAAATAAAAAGAGTGAAGAAAGGAAATAAAGCTGGTGTGTTTACATTGTAAATATTATGTGTATGTAATTATTAGAATAGATTTCAGATAAAAGACGTCACCACAGATAAAGAGGGTAATTTTGAGATGACCAAGGGGCCATTTCACAAATAGGATAGAAGTGTCCTACATACAGGAACTGGTAGAGCTTGAAGATGAGCAAACCCACAGCTGCTTTTGAGATTTTAACACCTTCCATAACACTGGAGTCAATGAAGGAGATGGACAGACAGATTGAGCGAGCAGACATCATGAAGTTCCGAGGATGCTTGACTGTTACTGAGCAACTCTATCTGTTCAACAGTTACAGAGTTCTCCCCACAACAGAGTTCATGTTCATTTCAATGCACATATGTGCCAGTCTGCTTTCCATTACTTTAACAAATATTTGGAATAATCAGTGTATAAAGGGAAAAGGTTTATTTTGGCGCACATGTCTCAGTGCATGGCTGGTTGGACCTGTGCTTTGGTCCTGTGGTGCCCCATGATGGTGGGGAGCATGGCAGGGAGGACCCTGCTCCCCCATGGCTGGAATGTGACAGGGAGGACAGAGCGTGAGTTCTGCAGTGTGTCCAGGCCCTGCCCCTGCTGGGAGGAACACCCACCAGAATCTGCCAGTAGGGTTTGCCTAGGGGCAGCATGCTGGGACCAGGATTCAAACTCAGGGGCCTCTGAGCCAATTCAGCCTCCCAGCCACAGCATGTGGAGCTGACAGAGCCCCTCCCAGGCCACGACAGCCATTTTAGGAAATTTTTAAAAAAGGATTTGAGGAAGAAAAGATGTGTTCTTTGACTACAGAGGGGTTAATTAGACATCAATAACAAAAATATCTTTAAAATTTAGTAGTTAGGGCAAAACATAAAAGATGCACAAGGTAAGACTTGGCTGAGAGAAATGATAGATAAATACCCGTGTATCAGAAACTCGGTACAGTGAGATCTCAATTTCCCCAAACTGATGGATATAAATATTCCTGATTATAAAATGTATTTCAAAATGCAAGAAAACTAGAATAGTTAAATTAGTGTGAAAATGTACAGCAGACCTCTAGCACCTGCACCATACTAAGTCTTCAAGATGTCTTGCTGGCATCAAGACACATGGCTGACACGGAGTCAATAAATACAGCCACATATGTGCGGCCAATAGATCTTTCAAGAAGATGCAAATGCAGTTTAGTGAAGAAAAGTAAGCATTTAAACAAATGGTGTGGGGACGAGTGGTTACCTAAAGTGAAAAACTGATACTGATCTGTTACCCACCAAAGACAAAAATGAACTAAAACTTAATCAGACACAATGGCAAATCTTATAACAATAAAATTTCCAGATGTAGAAGACAACCATGGGTTAAGTAAAATTCCTTGAATACCAAAAAGGAAAAAATGACAAAGAAGGTATCATCAAAATGAAGAACTTCTGCTCTTCAGAATCAATGTTGAGAATAAAATGTCAATCTCATGGTGGGGAGGGGGTTTATAAATCACCTTTCATGACAAAAGATTTGTATCCAGAATTTATAAAGAATCCAGAAAACAAACCAAAGAAAAAGTAGGCAAAATACTGAGACTTCAATCAAGAAGATTTACAGGTGGTAGCATAAGAAAAGATTATCAATATCATTAGCTAATGGGGAAGGAAGAATTGAAGTCACATTAAGACTTTCCAAAATAAAAAGTTAATTTAAAAAAAGATACCAAGGGCTGGGGATATCATTCAGTGGCATAAGCACCTGCTTGGCAAGCACAAGGTCCTGAGTTTGATTCCCAATACAAACAAACAAACAAACAAAAACAACCCCCCCAAGACCCCCACCAATATTTACTATCAGAATGGCTAAAATTTAAAAGACTGACAATATCAAATGTAAGGATGGGGAACAGCTAGACATTTCATCCATTGCTAGAAGGAACATATAATGATTCAAACACTGCAGAAAGGAATTTGGCATTTTTTAAAAAAAGTTAAATAGGAGCTGGGTGTGGCAGTGTACACCAGTAATCCCAGTTCTCTGGGAGGCTGAATCAGGAAGATTGTATGTTTGAGCCCAGCCTGGGCAATGTAGCAATTTAACAAGATCCATCTCAAAACAAAAAGAACTAGGGACACAGCTCAGTGTAGTCTCTGAGATTAATCACTAGGACCAAAAAAGAAAAAAAAAATTGAACATGAATTTAGCATATCATCAGGACATTTCACTTATCCACTGACATATAAATGTTCATAGGAACTTCACTCATAACGGTCCCAAAGCGCAAAAATCCCTATGTCCATCAGCAGATCCAGTGGATACAGAATTAGTTTTTTTAGTATATGTGCTGCAAAGTAAGCACCAGAATCAGCTTTTATTGCTGTGCAACAATAACCAAGAACTTAGTTATTTAAAATAAAAAGAATTCAGGAGGAGACTCAGCAGGAAGACAGAGCAGGCCTTCCTGTGGGCCAGGTTCCCACAGAGGATCCGGAGGAGACTCAGCAACTGAATGCTTGCGTTGTCTGACACTGCGGGCCTGGGGTGGTGGTCTGGGCATTTACTTGGAGAATGGTAGTATGCACTGTGGCAACTGTGGGGGATTTCCTTCTGTCTTGTTTTTGAAATCCAATGTTTTATTCCATTTTACTGTTTTGTTTCCGTGACTGGTAATCTGAGCGGTATTTTAAAGACAGCAATATTGTCACACAATTCTATCATCTTGTTTTGATGACCTTTGTAGCTATTGTATTTTGTTGTTGCTGTCATTTTGCTTTTGTTGTTGTATTGTGGGTTTGTCTGCATCTTGATTTTTCTGTTTGTTTTTTCTCTTTAAAATAAAAAAATGGAGGCTGGGGATTTAGCTCAGTGGCATAAGTGCCTGCCTTGCAAGTGCGCCATCATGAGTTCGATCCCTGGTACTGATAAAAAAATAAAATAAAAAAAAATAAAAAAATGTACAACAAATATTATGAATTGGGAACAAACTGTTTAAAAGAAAAGACAAACTGTGATGGGGAAAGGAAGAATGGGTAAAAGGGAAAAAAATATGTGTCTATATATATAAATAGTTAAGGGAGGTATACAGCTAGCTTGTTTGTTCCTTGAAAAGAATGTTTTGTACCAATATTGTTTAGACAAGATATCAGGTCTATGCCCTGTACTCTGACTAACTACTAAAGGACACCAATATGCAATGTGTGAATTTTTTTTTTTTTTTGGTACGGGGAATCAAACTCACGACCTTGCACTGTAACATTGAGCTATATCCCCGGCCCTGTATCAAACAATGTAACTGTCCTACTACCCTGTTCTTAAACTATTTTCACTGTTTATCTGTTTTTCTCTTTAAAATAAAATTTAAAAATATAAAGAATTCTTATTCTAAACTAAGATCCCCCCTTGGGCTAAGATAACAACATTAAGAAATCATGACGTGTTGGAAGCTTGAGAGTTGTGAGAATAAAGCACCTCTGGGGGAATTGAGGGAACAGAAAGAGCAACTAGACGGGATGGGACGGGCAAGTGGCTCAGAAGTGGAAGCAGTGCTTAGAGGTTTAGTGGCAATGGGTAGGAGAAACAAGCATGGCAGGTTGAGGATCCACAGAAGCAGCTGTGAATTCTAAGCTCAGATGTATAATGCCTCCTGCCTCTACCAAGTGAAGACACTGCACTTCACTGCCACTGTACAAGAGCTTCTAGGCCTCAAGATCTTACTTTGGTTTCCTGTCTAGTAATCTAATATTATCAGTTCAAGCAAAGCCATTTCTAAGTTAACAGACAATAACACGACATCCACACAAAGCCAAATAGCTGTCCCCACAAACCCATTTACAAAGGCAAAGTTGCAACACCACAGCTCAACTTGAACTGCCTAATTGTGTGTCCCCCTCAAAATACCTGTGTGGAAATCTAATGTCTGGTGTGATGGCATCTGGAGGTGGGGCTCAGGGCAGGCAATTAGGCTGGAGAAAGAGGTTAGTGTCTCTGTAAAAAGCACCCCAGAGCAAGCTCTTCTGCCTTCTGCCACAGGAGGGTGCAGGGCAGAGACACTCTTTCTGAATTCCAAAGGGGCTCCAAGGTCCACCTGCCCTTCCACCACCCTGTCTGAACTTCCCAAGCTACAGACTGTGAGAAACACATTTCTGTTGCTTCCAAGCCACCTGGTTTATGGCATCTTGTCATAGCAGTCTGAAATGGACTCAGACACCCTAAGAAAACATTCAGGCATATGAACAAAACACCCAAGAGATAAATTTAGAAACTCAGCAGAAATAGACAAAAGATCAGTAAACATGAAGTTAGAGTTGTCTGCACTCTAGAAAGAAAATGAAGAAAAAGACAAAAATCATCTCTAAAATAAAGCCAACTTAGAAGATCTCTTAGGAAGAATAGATTTGACTAAGAATTTTATAATAATAATGTTCATTAGGGAAATAAATGAAAGTAACTACCAAACAAAAATGAAATAAAATGGTAAAGAGAATCACAGCGAAAGTAATAGATACAGAAGACAGGGGAAGAAATTGAACACATATTATTTATTGGAAGCCCTAAAGAAGAAAAAGTAATAGGACATAACTAATATTTAAAACTTCAAGACAATTTTCTGGAACTAAAAGTAGACTTGAATCTAAATATTCAAAAGGTCTCCCATGTGCCTGAGAAAACTGATCCCGAATGGGATCAGTGCTGCAGCACTGGCTGGTGAAATGATCAGATGTGCAAGTAAAGAAACCAAAGCCCCCGGAGCACCAGGAAAATTAAGTCACTTACAAATGGAAAAAACAGCATGTTTATATCAGACTTCTTAATAACAAGATACCTGTAGCAGCAGCTTAACAAATTTTAGAATAATATGAGCCCCGGATTTCGTTATAGCCAGTCTGTCCTCCAAGATAAAGGGGAGAGGAAGTGTCCGTGAGCTCCTCAGGGTCCCATCCACCTGTCAAGCTTCGTCCAAACAAGGGAGCACTGGGGAAGCTCCAGCAATCGGAGTCTCTCTCGGGCTCCTGCCACCGCACGGAGAGCAGACGGGGTCTTTGGCTGTGACTGCACCATGTGGCAAAGGTGAGGGGTGCACTCGCCTGCAACACACTGCTGTGTTAGACAGCATTCGGCCTTGTCAGGGAATGCGGTGCCATAGATCTTGCCAGGTTTACTCCAGAGCCTCTTCTTTTAGCTCAGTGGACTGAACAGCCGCACGGGAGAAGCTCACACGGCAAGGAACTGGAGCTTGTGGGTGACCTCTGGAGAGAACATTTAAGCTTTCAGTCCTTCACCCACAAGGAACTAAATGCTGCCAACCTGCATGGAAAAGCCACTCCTCCCCAGTTCAGTCTCAGATGAGAACCTGGTCCTGGCCACCACCAGTGGGGATCAGGGGAGCCTTAGAAAGATAATTGAGCTTCAGAAGCTACAAGGTAATAGACATGTGCTGCTTTAAGCCACTCAATCAATGTCACTGGTTACATGGCATAGATAACTAACACAACCAGATTAAAACAGAACACTTCATGCCTGAGGAGAACTGGTGCCAAGAATACAAGGATGGCTTAGGGTCAATATTTGCTATTTTATGTCTCCTTGTCTGCCTCTCCCTTGTCTCACACTTTGTATTAGAAAATCCACCATGTTAATAGAGCTAAGCAGAAAGAATACATCATCTCCATGTATGGACTCAATAAACTAGGAGTGAACAGCTACCCTGATAGGGTTGGAATGTGTCCCCCGAAGTCCACATGTTAGAAACCTCCTCAGTGCAAGTTTTAGCAGGTGCTCAGGGCAGGAGGGCTCACAGTGACAGATGGGTTTATGTTGTTTTCACATGGCTGGGTTTGCTACCTCAAGAGCAGTGACAAGTTTGAGGACCCCTTGCTCTCCGGCTCTTACTCTCTTGTCCTGCTTCTGCTGTGGGGATGCAGTACTAAGGCTTCTCAGATACAGCCTGTTTCTGACTCCAGAACTAAGATCCACACAAATATGTCAGGTATAAATCATGGCTTTGTATTCCACCAAGAAACACAGCATGGACGGAGATGCCTCTTTACCTGTCCCCTCCTTTCCATCACAAAGAGCTCATCTGCTTTAATGTGCCAAGCCCTGCAGGGCTTCTTACTAAGCTCAGGAACAAGGCAGGGATTCTCGTGTATCCAATGTTTAACACTGGGTTGGAGGTATTTATTCAACTTAGATAAAAGAAAGCAACAATTGCATAAGAAATCAGTAATGAAAAAGCAGAACCACTTGAATTTGTAGTTGACAGAATACCTAGACTGAGAATCAATGCTAAAACTAATAACAAATTTAGTGAGGTAGAAAGACAGCATACACAGGAATAGTAAGCAGTTAGAAGGTTAAAGGAAAACATTTGTAATTGTAGGGATAAGGCAAAATACTCATGAAAAAGTTAACAAGAAATGTGAAACCTCTATGTAAGGAAAACTTTAAGACATTCATGAATAAGCAGAAAGACATTTTCCTGTTTCTGATAGGATGATTCATAAATATGTCAATTATCCTGAAGTTAACACATAAATTTACTGTGATATCCATCAAAATATAAGCAACACAGCTAGGTAGCCTTGGGGAAAAAAAAGGAAGAGGGAGAAGGAGGAGCCAGCTCTGCCTGGTAAGAAAGCACAGTGAAGGGCTGAGTTCTACCTGTCTCCTGGCAATGGTCTTGGACAAAGTCTTGCTGTTGAATACACACACACACACACACACACACACACACCACACACACACACACACACACACACACCACACCTGTGAGAAAGACTAGAAGCAGTGCTTTTGGATGTTTAGTAAGTAACAAAAGGACATTTCTCATCACTAAAGGCAAGAGGTCCTTTTTAATAACTGGTGTTGAGATAGAGGGATAGGCATTTGGAAAAAGATTAAATCGGATCCACACACTAAGTACAAAACCAAAAAGGCATTAGAAGACAAGGACAAAGTCTTCTGTAACTGAGCTGAGTCTTTCTAAACCATGATTTAAATCTCAATGTGATAAAAAAAAGTGTGATAAAAAATACATAAGAACGAGAAGCTCTTTATGATAGAACCCATCATAAGCAAAGTAAGAAAAGACAGAAATAATTGCAGTATAATTAAAGATTAAAGAAAGATTAAATAATATGTATTTTAAACTTTTAAATCCAATGGGAAAAAAGAATTCAAAAGAAAACAGGCAAAATATATGGACAGACAATTCACAGAAAATGAAGACCAATTGGCTCAAACACATGGAAACACAGCCAGTGTCACTCATGCTAATGGACAGGTAAAGCGCAACGTTGCTTCTCAGCTCCCAGACCAGCAATGAGGCCCAGGGAACAGAACTTGGCTACACTGGTGCAGCCACAGCCGTGGCCGCAGGGCAGCCCTTGACAGGGACATGGTACCTTCCAGCGAAACTGAGACACACACACTCCCGCTTCGTGCAAACACCACCTCCACCAATGTCCACAGCATGGGTGCAGAGGGACCCATGCTCCACTGTTCTTAGTAACCAAGGCCTGGAACAGAACCCTGCATCTATCCACGGGACACAAGGCAAATCAACTACAGGATAGCTGCCAGTGCGGCACTAGGCAGCTGTGAAAAAGAATGAGGATCTCTACCAAGCTGTAAGAAGTGGTTTTCAAAAGATGTCTTTAGTTTAAAAAAGGCAAGGTACAAAGGAGAGGTATGTGCTAATTTTGTCATAATGCACAAATGACTTCTTTTACAAAAAGAACACATATAAACTGTAAACTTTTTTTTTTGAGACAGTCTTGCTACATAGTTCAGGTTGCCCTTTAAGTCACTATGCAGCCTCCTGTCTCAGCCTCCCGAGTGCTGGGATTGCAGCTGGGTGCTACCACATCCACTGTGAACCAGAAACTTTTTGTTGTACTGAGAATCAAACTCAGGACCTTGTGCTTGCCAGGCAGGCACTTGTGCCACTGAGCTGCATCCCCGGCCAATGAACCAGCAACTTTTAAATAGGTGATGTGCGAGCGGAAGGGAGAACCAGGGTGGACTGACACTTGGTAGATTTGGTACAATTTTGACTCTGTACCTTATATATGTTTTATGTATTCAAAAACAAAATTGTACTATACAGACCAAACGGAGAAACTTAAATTGAAGGCAAACAAACTGAATGTCAAATAATCGCACAGTCCTCTGAGTGTTCACCCAAAGAAATCCTGAACTTGACCGAGTAGTTCTTGGTTGGTAGTGGGTTAGACGCAGTAATCCTGACACCATTTTGGGTTTATTCTATGATTCAACAGAGGGCTGGCTCTCCTGTGTTTAGGGGAACCAGAAGCTTATTGCAAAGCCTAGTGCAGGGATCCACTCTAGACTTGGGAGCTGAAGAATGCGAGGGGAGACAGAAGGACAACAGCGACTGCACAAGGTGCCCAAATGGGTCCGAAGGCGTTTTACCTCTGCGGACCTTGGGCTGGCTCCTTCCCGGCAGAGCGCAGGCAGCACCTGGATCAAACCTGAACGCAGCTGTCCAAGCAGGGTGCTGGCTCCTCGCAGCCCAGTCTTTCCAGGCACCCAAGTTGGGCTCCGGGGAGCGGCCTGGGCAGTTTGCAGACGGCTTGGCGCCCCCCTCCCCAGTGGTGCTCCGCCTGACGCCTCCGGGAGCGCCCACGCCTCTGCCCTTCCCGTCCCAGGGGCCGGTACTTGTGTCGCCAGACTTCTTCACAGCACAGCCGGGTCCCTGTCGGGACAGCCTCTTTGACGATTCTGACATGAGGCTCCCGCCTCGCCGGAGCCGCGCTTTCCTCCACGGCTCTGCCTGCCCGGCCTCCTCCTCCACGCCGCCAGCCTGGGGCGCCACCCCAAGAAGCTCCGCTAAGGGACCCCAGTCCAAGCCGCCGGGCGCTAAGCGCGTCCTTCACCGCCTCGTCCCTGGCGTCTGGCCCGATCCTGTAGTCTCCTCGGGCTGTTGCTGATGGGAGAGGAATCATCTGCTGTCCGGGGAGGACGCGTCCCGGACCCCTCCGTGAGGCTCGTTGGAGCATGCGCGCCTCAGCCCGGGCACCTCCATGGCCTCACGTTGCCGGTGCGCTTTATCCGTACTGAGCGCCCCCGCGCCCCTTCCCCGCTGCACGTGCAGCCCCCATGTGGCCACTCGAGCGTCCCGCGGACCCCACGCCCAGCGGGCCCCCAGCTCCAGTGACAACGCCTTCTCCCAAAGCCAGGGCCTCCACCTTCCTCACAAGCACCCACAGGCCGTCCCTGCCGTCCCCTTTTGCTGGTCGGGGAGACTGAGGTGCGCCGCAGAGCGAGACTGCGGTACCCTCCGTAGAAGGAAGTCCCCGCCTTGTGCACCGGGGCGGTCTCCGCTGACACCTGAGCCGGGTTGGGGCGCTCATCCCCCCCTGTCGCAGCCCCACGCTCTTACGCAACGGCTCCCCGTGGGCAGCGCCCGGCCCGTGGGCAGCGCCCGACCCGTGGGCAGCGCTCGTAGCCGCCGCCTGGAATCCCGCGTGCCCGCCACGTGGGTCCTACAGCACGGAGCCCCGCGGCGCCCCCTCGCGGCCCATGGATGGAGTCGGCCCAGCCTCTGCGCTCTGTGTTCCCGGTGCCCGGAGCTCCAGGCCTCTCAGCGTCCAAGAGCGGGGTCAGGGCCACGCATCCGGCCCGCCTTCCGGACTCCCGCGCTGCGACTCGCTTCCTACCCGGTGGCCGGGTCCCAGGGCGGGAGCTGCCCGTTAAGATCTTGGCGCGCTGCCCATTGAGTGTGGTTCTGGAGCCCTCAGCGCTGAGCCCGGCACTTCCTCGCTGGCTAGTGCCTCCCTCAAGGCCGGCCTTGAGCGCCCCTGGGCTCCTCCTGCACTGGGCGTGGAGCTTTTGTGGTTGGTTGTGTCCCTCAGTGCCATGAACACAGGGGTGGGCATCGAAGGTGTGGGGAAGACTGGACTCGCACCCCTTCTCCGGTGAGGAAACCCAGGGAACGCCCTTGGAAGAGGGGCTGCCAGGATGATAGGGGAGGAGGTGCGAGCAGAACCCGTGACTGCGTTACTTTCTATAGCAGAAGGGACTTGGTTGGTAGGTGGGTTCAAGACCAGGCTAAGATCTTTTACTTTTTTATTTTTTGGTACCGGGGATCACCTAGCACTTGCCAGGCAGGCGTGTATGCTGCTGAGCTAAATCTCCGGCCCAAGGCTAAGATCTTGAGGTGGGGACGTCATTTGGCTTCATCACAGTGTGGCCCAATGTAGCCACATAGTCCTTAAATGAAGAAGTGGGTGGCAGGCGAAGAAAGCCAGAGAGATGTGGCAGTGGAGGCAGGGTCAGAAGTGCTGCACCTCTGGCCTTGAGAACTGAGTGGGGAGCGGCCTTGGGGTTCTCCCTCAGAGCCTCCAAGGACCCATCCCTGCTGGCACCTTACTAAGCCACATGGAAGCCATGGCCGACTTTGACCTACTGAACTGTGAGCACTGCAACTGTGCTGTTTGGAGCCACATCTGTGGAACTGTGTGGCGGCAGCAATGGGAAAAGAATACATCATTCCACTAGAGGAATGATGGCTCACGGAGGCTGGGAGACCTGGGCAGGGGCCCAGCATGCAGGCGTCGTGCCTGGGTGGGCGCCGGATCCACCATGCATCCTGCCGGTGGGGTGGATGGGTGTGAACTAACTATACTTCAGACTCAGAGGGCTTGGGGGCCTGGGAATTGGAATTTTAGCAAATGTTCTGCAGAGTTCTGGCCTAGCCAAGTTTGGGATCCAGGGCCTCAACTATTTCCTTCCTGCACATGATGGGTGGATTTGCCCTTTCTCCCAGATGGCCTAGAGGCAGCAAGTGTGCTGAAGACCTCAGGGAAGCAATTTGCCACCCACATTCTTGTGGGAGCTCAGGGTGCCCAGTCTTCATGTGTGAACCAGGCTCTGCCATGTGGCCCAGGGGGACAAGGCCCAGGAAGTGCCCGGCAGGCTGCTGAGCACCTGAGGGCACTCAGATGCAGGTACACCTGAAGGGCAGTGTTTCTGGTGGGCCCCACCCAGCCACACATGCAGGAGAGCTCTGGAGAAGCTACAGGTGGGCTGCAGAAGTCCTGTGCTGAGCTGGGGCTGGTCTCACAGGCCACCTGGGCAGCTTGGATATGGTTTTCTACTCTGTTGTTGCCATCCTGAAGTTCATCCCCCCTCCTCTGTCTGCACTGGGGATTGAGCCCAGAGCCATCCTCAGGCCCCACCTCCTTTTTGGCTTGAGATAGGCTCTTACTAAGTCAATAGATTGTTCTCCAAGTCTCCACTGTCCTGCCTCAGCCTCCCAGAGTGCTAGGATAATGTGTATCACCTAGAACTGATGTTTCCTAAGTGAAGCCCCATGGGACAAGGAAGTATGTTCATGGGGAGATGCATTCACTCTCGTGCCCATCTCTGTTCCGTGACACCTCATTACATTTAGAGTGTGCAGTGCCCCAGGAGCACAGGACACAAGGAAAGCCACAGTGCCTAATAATTCAGACTCAAGGTCAGCACAAGGTGACTAAGCTTCGGAAGTGCTTTGTGTCCTATTCATTTCCAACACAAAGATGGCAATGGGATCTGGTGGCAGAGAAGACAAGGGAAATATAGGGTCATCACAGTACCTTTTCCTCTGACCCCTTCCTCACTCCTCAGTCAGCCAAAGAGAGTGTAGTAGGATGTGTACCAATAAGTGAAATGAAAACAGCTCAGCTGGTCTTGTGCAGCATTTCACTACTCTGGTAGGAATAAAATACATATGCATATGTAAACCACAAATGTAAATTTGTAGTCTTAAAAGTGACTTTGCACTTATATGCTCTTATATTTGCATTTCAGGATGGCATTAAGCAATATAAAGATGAACAGTAAAGCTTGTGCCAATACTTTCAAATTTTAGGGTTTTTTCACTCACAATAACATATAGTGTCACAAAAAACCAAACAGAAGAAAACCCCACACCAGAGCCAGGCATGGTAGCACAGGCACATAACCTCTGAACTCTGGGAAACTGAGGCAGAGGATGGCATGTTTGAGCCTAGCCTGGACAACTCAATGAGATCTAACCTCAAAATTAAAAAACAAAACAAAACTTTTTTAAAGGCTGGGGACATAGCTCAGTGCAAAAGCACTGTGCTTAATCCCTACTACCATAAAAACAAAAACACCAGGGCAGACAGAGACAGAGAGGAGAAGGTTTTATGTTTTAGTACCCTATTTCCAGATTTTCAAACAAAGGGCCACCCCCTTCCATTCTGTCCTGGGCTCTGCTTGCCACATAGCAGCTTTGGGTTGAACAGGGAAGAAGCAGCTTTTGCTCAGGGTGCCTTTGCTTGGCTTTTGAGAACCACTTGGAGAGACCAAGGAGATGGGCTGTGGAAAGACATTTCTGGAGCATTGTGACCAGACCCATGTAAGGACAAGTCACACGCAAGCACATGCCAGCAGAGAGCGCTGCCAGCCTGGGGTGCAGCTGGGCAGTGCCCAAGTACCATCTTTTTTGCTTGCTGAGTCTGAGGAAGAGGAAGCTAGGTAGAAGGGAGAAGGGCCCCATCTCTCATGCTGGTTATGATGGATGGACCGTTAAGTATAGAACTCTTCTATCTCTCCTTATCTCATGTCCCCACTTTGACCCTATGTGATAAAAAATCAGCTGGTAAGAAAAAGAGGGATACAGGCAAAATATGGGAAGGAGATAAATATTCTTTTTTTTTAAGGAGATAAATATTCCATGCCCCTTTCCTGCCTCCTAAATACCCCAGGGAAGGTAGAAGGTCTCGCTCTGAATGAATTTGGCCAGTATGAATGCCATGGCTTGAGCTATTTTAAATTAATGGAGACTGAGGATTTTACTTCTTAGACTGATCAAAGTTTTTTTTGTTTCTTATGTATGACCAGAAAAGTCATAAAATCTATCAAAGTTCTCAATCAATCCCCCACTAACTAACTATAAAGGGAGAGGGGGACAAAAATAAAGTTGCACTAATTATGTGACATAAGCTCTACTTATTCAGCATACTGGCAACATTTGATTTTATGTCCTAACACATCTACATAAGATTATAATACAAATAATTCAAGATAGCACTGGGATTCAACACAATTTCTTTTTATTTATTTATTTAATCGGTACTGGGGATTGAACTCATGACGGTGTGCTTGCAAGGCAGGTGCTTATGCCACTGAGCTAAGTCCCCAGCCCCACAATTTTTCTTTCAAAAGAGTACTTGAACTTAGGAAACTTAAAATATGGACTTGGAATTAACTTTATTTCCTAAAATTTCATCCTGGAGAATTTAGGAGTAAACTTTCATCTTGTCATTAAATTAATGCATGCAGGGTGTGTATTGGTCATGTCAGGCTGACAGAACAAAGTATCATAGACTCAGCAGTTTAAACAGAAATTTATGTTCTGCAGTTCTGGAGACTGGAAGAGTTCATTGGGGAGCCAGCTCTGGTGAGCGTCCCTTCCTACATGCTGCTTCTTTGGGTGCACACCCAGCCTTTCCTTGGGGATCAACCTCTTTTTTCTACTCTTTGTAAAGCCAGCAGTCCTACTGGATTGAGACTACACCAGTCCCTCCTAGCACCTGCCCCACAAGACTCAGTCAGCTGGCTCTTTGTTCCAGCCCCATGAACCTGGAACACAGACTGCTTGTGCCAGCCTGGACTTGTGAGCCATAGACCTGTGGAGGTAATATGTTCATTCTTTTAACCACTCACTATATTTCTTGTAATTTGTTATGGCAGCAACACAAATACGCTGCTAAAGCTGAATTTATCCCTTGGCTCAGCAATCCCACTCCTGTCAGAAAAGCACAGCCAAAGACACTCACAAAAACGCTTACAGTAGCACTATTTGCAATGGCCTTAAACTGGAAATGAGCCACATACCTGTCAGCAGTAGAACAGATAAGGAAACTGTGGCATCTGAATGGCAACAAGAGGAAGTTAATTACAACTCTATCCAAGAACCTGGTGAGACCAGAGACAACACACGACCCATGGCAATGTTCCAGTAACACAAAGCACAGAGCAGGCGAGACTGCATCCCACTCCTGGAATAAGAGAAGGGTCACCCTTGGGCCCCATGGGGTCCTGCGATGTCTCCTAGGGTGGACACAGTATCTCATTTCAGGATGGATTACATTTTAGACAGAAGTTAAAAAAAAGCCTCCCTCTACTCATAGCGGGTATTTGACATAACGCAGTTTGCAGTAAGTTGAAACTAAGAGTTTGATTATAATCACGTGTGAAAAAAAATTTTTTTAAACTAAGAAATTGAGCTCAGGGCCTTAAACATGTTATGCAGGTGATCTAGGACTGCATTGTAGACCTACCCCTAAATCAATCTTCTTTTTCCTTTTCTCCCTTCTTTCTTCATCGCCTTGCTTTTTTTGTACTGGACCTTTGCACTACATCTACAGCAGCAATTTTTAAGACAGTATCTTACTAGGTTGCTAAATTGCCCAGGCTGGGTTCAAACTTCCAGTCCTCTTACCTCAGCCTCCCAGAGTGCTGGCACTACAGGTAGTGTCATCATGCCTGACCCTAAGTGTTTCTTTGATTTAGAAAGGTACTATCATCCATAAGAGAGACTGATGATCACTTTCACCATGTCTACTGTTGCTTGGTTGTACTCAGGATCATAAAACCATAAACAGACTTGGAAAAATGACACCAAAAGTAAAAATGAAAATGGAAGTCTAATAGAAGAACACATTTGAAAAGCAAGAAGGTGTGTATAAGACAGGAAATGGAATCTGAGGACATCACTCACCTTAGTGGTAGTGCCCGACAACATCAACATGGGTTACCAAGCTCCATTTTACAGAATCTCCCAGTGGCAAAGGACAGAAGCCAATCCAGGTACTTCAGCACCCTAACTGTGACAGCTGTGTGTCTGTGAGCGGCACAGCAGGAAGACATCCAAATCTGAGACATATGCGAGGTGCAGGGGACCCTGGGTTGTTCTGTGTGGGGCAAGAACTTGGTTCCAGCTGCATCCCAGGAGATTCCTCTTGGCCGGGAAACAGCCACTGTCCCTGCATTTGAGGATTGGATGAGGACAGGATGAAGGAGACACAGCCAGGTATTTTTCATTGATGCAGTCAGCGTGCAGGGCACTTTTCCTGTAGAGCTTTTCCTTGTCCTTCCCAGTCTGCTCAGTTATTACTTCCTCAGGGAAGCCTCCTCTCCTGCACGGGGGGTGGTGCTGTCACAAAGCTTCTGTCCACCATGACTCAGCACCTGCTTGCAGCAAGGCTGAGGTTACAAAAGTGGTTATTTGGCAACACCCATGAATGGGAGCTTCATGATCTGAGTGTGGCCGTGAAAGGCTAAAGGCAAGGCTGTGTGTCTGTGTGCAGCCTGGCGTCCAGTACAGGATCCGGGACTGAAAGGTGCTCAGTGCACACCTGTGGGAAATGAATGAACTCTAGCATGAATGGGGTGAAGTAAGCAAGGAAGCTGGAGGCTTGTGGGAATGTCATTCCCCAGCTGGTGGCATGGACAGGGGCCCAATCTGACCTGTGTGAAGGCAAGGTTCCCCTGGGGTGCTGAGCTACCTCCAGCTGGGCTGACAGCTAGTTCTAGATTTGAAGGAATGGCTGGACAGAGGCCTTCCCTTTCTGTCAGTGGGCTTGTCTAGTCCCCTGTCCTCTTTTATCTCCTCAGTTTACACACATACACGTACATGTATGCATGCATGTATGGACGTGTATATGTGTACACCCAGGGCACTGTGACAGCCTCGTCTCCTTACTACTGACTTCTGCTTTCTTCCAGGATGACCTGAGACTTCAGCACAGCTTCTCCTGGTCTCCAGCAGAGGGCTGATGTTCGCTGCCTCCTCCCACCTTGACCATGACAGCACAGGCCATAACCCACAGGCAGCTCTTTCCTGACATGTTTCTTAAAAAAGAAAAAATTGGCCATCTGTAGGAACTGTTGAATCACACTAGCATTCTAGAATAAAGCATAAGTGATGAATTCAGTTTAATCTACCAGAAGGGCATATAATCCTCTTGGTCTATCTTTATCCTGTTTGGGAATCCAGATGAGTTTAGCCTTTATAAACTAAACTGGGAAGCTTTGAAAATTTAGTGACCTATAAGATTGACTTGTCTTGGAGAATCTCTGGAGGATATTTCACTTTCTTTGACAGTCAGGGTCTATGCAGGTGTTCAGGAGTCCGTCTGGAGCCATGGAAGTGAAGACCATTAAGAGCAGCCCCCGCTCACCTGGCCTGACTGGAGCTCTGTATCCTGGCTCAGGACACATGTGCTCTGTTCCTGCCTCTGTTCTTACAACTTTAAAAAGGTGGTAATACTGGCCTCCCAGAGATTTAACAGCTGGTGCACGCGCTGTGGCCAGGTCTTCTTCTTGGGCTGATTTTGGTACTTAGTATTTCTATGGAGATCTATTTGCTTGGTGCAGATCACCACTTCTGGCTTTGCTAATTTTTTCTTTGCATTTTTGTTTTGTTTGGTTTTGTTGCTGATTTTTCTTGATCCTTGTTCTTTAGTTTTCCTTTTTTTGTCACTTTAGGCTTGCTCTATTGCTCTTTTGTCCATCTTCAGAGTTGAATGCTGAACTAATTTTTTGTTTTTTGAACTCACTTTTTGAAATCAGTCTTGCTTGTGATAAATGTATGTAAGCCCTGGCTGGATCCTACAAAATTTGGTGCTCTGTGTTAAGGCTATGCACTGTGAAGAATTTCATATTTTTCTTCATAATTTCCTTTTATCTAGTTTGGTTATGGTGCATTGTTCAATGTCCAGGTGTATGATCTTTTCAAATTTAATTTTACATTGTTACAGAAAAATGAGTCCTGTTGATGTTGATTTTGGAATTTACTGAGGTTTCCTCTGTAGTACTTAGTTGGTACATAGTTGGTTTTCCTTTTAGTTCCAGGTATGATCAAAAGTAACTTTCCAGTTGGGTCTGATATTCCTTATGAGCCCAAGGTAAATAACTATGGCATTCCACTCTTCTAGATCTTTGTTCACTTTTCACCTTGTTGGGTTTGAAAAGATTGGATTCAGATTTCAAAGTGCACTTTTATATTTTTTGATAAGTCTAAATCTATTTGATAAATTCATTTGCATCTATTTTAATTATTGGTACATTAGCATTTAACTATGCTTTTATTTCATTTTTCTATTCATCATATTTTCTTTTTCTTCCATTTTCCTGACTGAATTTCCTTTTAGCTCAAGCAAAGAATTTGAATTTCCATATCAATTTTATCAGTTCTTTGAGAAGTTAGGTATCTATCTCTGATCACCAACAGCCTGCTCACCATCCTTCTGGTCTTTCTCCTCCTCTTATCTCCAACCTCATTAGCAAAGTTGGTGTCCTTCTGGAGCTTAATGTAGTGAGTCTAGGGCTGGCATGACTGTATACATAGCAAGACCATGGTGGACAGTGGCAAAAGTCATTTCACTGGAACCAAGTCCCTGTATTCCTTCTGATGTCACAGCAGAATGCTGACTAGTGGCGGAACCTGACAGTGATGACTTCTATATTTACACTCAAGATCTGAGTGTTAAAGTGCTGGAGCTGGGAATGAAGTAGGTAGCAAAGCACTCTTACAGGCATTGCTAGAGAGCATGAAGTGTCTGAAGCTGCATCTAGAGGGGGCTTTTAACATGGGGTCTACTGGGGCCCAGGATTCTGTACAGTCTGCCGAGAATCATGCTCATGCTATTTTTCTAGGGAAAAGTTTCCAATGGATTGTCAAAAGTGTTTCTGAATAGAAGACAGTAAAGAAAGACTGGTGAGAACATGTGAGGCCTGCAGTCAAGAACAAAGCTCTTTTTCCTGTGCCAGGCATGGTGTGCCTCCTCTCTGGAGCCACAGCCTCCTCAAGATACTGTGGAGGGGATTAGTGAAATGATTTTGAATCCTCCTTCCTATTGCAAAATACCCAGACAAACAAAATGAAGAAGCAACCAATCAGGCTCACAATGACCCCTGGGGCCTAAGGACATATGGCCAGTTCCTACCCAATGGCTGCGACAGACTCATTCCTCTTAAATCATGGTCATATTCAGCTGCAAGGAGATGCAACTGACTACTCTCTCACTGTTATTACTGGTTTTGCTGCTGATTTTCCCGAGTTAAAAAAAAAAGCAGTTGCTACATATGGTAATGCATGCCAGGAGATTGCTGTGAGTTCAATGCCAGCCTGGGCTACAAAATGAGTTCAAGGCCAGCCTGAGCTGCACAGTGAAACCTGTCTCAAAAAGATACAAATACACACACAAAAAAACTGTCAAATGACTGTCTTATTTTTAGGTAACCTTATACTTAAATTCACATGACTTTCCACGTAATCTTTGGGACAACACTTGAGTAGCTCATTACAATGTTATTTTGGGATACTAGCACTCCTTCCCCCAAAATCTCCACCCTCTAAATGTACCACTGTAGTCAATAAATAAAAGGTATTTGGGTGTTGCCTACATTGAAGGTGGGAGAGGGGTAAGATAGAGAAATGGAACCCAAAGAGATGTCAAGAGTCTTCTAGAGACCTTTAATAATAAAACTGATACTCATCTATCTGAAATGGTTCTAGTTCTCTTAAGCAGGGAAAAGAAAATGAACTATGAAGAGCCTTGCTGTGCCAGTAGATTTAAATATCAAACATTTGGAATGCTCAAAACTACAATAGAAGCAAGGTAAAAGCAGCTTGTCCCATGCACTTTAAAAACCATAAGCACACAATCACTGTCAAAGATTTTAGTAATGTAAATAAGGACAGATGGGCAGATTTTCTTGGTTACACCTTGCAAGAAAACAATGACATCAGTAAGTATTCTATTTTGTACTTTCATGTTTTTGAATTCAAAACTTACTGCCTTTACTTTCAAATTTAAGATTCAGAAATTTGCAGAATATTTGCAGTAAGAGAATAGGGAAATGTTCTTGTCTTTCAATTTGAAAACCTTTGTGCATACTGACTGAAATCATGACACTCCAACATCTACCTATGTTCATGTTAAGTCTAATCAGAGATGGGGATATAGAAAGATACAGTCAGTTGTCACTTAAAAATACACAAAGACCGGACATGCTATTATGTATTTCTCTTTTAAAATGTAGTCTGTATTTTTCACCAGCCAAAACACACATAATATGTTTTATTATAAAACATTAGGCAATGTTACTTTTGAGATATGCAATCTGAAAGGTCACATCTGTATTTACTACCAGCATGAAATACCAGAGGAGTTACATCAGAAATCAACCAGATGAACTCATACACTGTTATCATGACATACATAGCATTCAGTCAGATTAAACCAATGACCTATTCAGTGATTCAGATAGAGCCCCTGTGTATCAGTAAGGGGCCCTGCTGAGGACTTTCTCCTTTCAATACTGGGGCTCTGAGATTCCTGTTCCAAAAGAGAAGACCTGGCTCCATCTACAGGCCCAAAGCAGCTGGACACTGTGCAGCCAGTGTTTCTAGACTTTCTCCTACTCTGACAGGACTCTGCCTGCCCTTGGGTACCTGCACATGAAACTGAGACCCAGACTCAGAGGACGCAATGATTTCCCTTTGGACTGAAAACTAAGCCAATAAAAGAAACAAACCTAGTCCAAATTCCAGGATAATCAGAAATTACCTGGTTTATAAAAATACAAGTCCAAAATAGTTACTTCCAGGGTTGTGTACAATATAAATTACAAAAATAAAATAGAAAAGATGAAAAAGTTGAGCACATTTTTCAGTTCTTTATCCAACATCGGCACTTACCCACAGAAATCAGGTCAAAACTACTGTGCTGCACCAGGGTCCTGGCTAGTCTAGTGCAGGAGGAGGGCCCTGAACTGGGGTGAGGTATTTCTACAGTGTTCTGTCCTGGCCTGGCTGGAGGAGCCTTACTTGATGGGAGTGGGGCCTGGCAGGAGACCCATTCCACACCAGTGTGGCTCCATCAGTGACACAGGCCTGCAGGTGTGCAGAGGGACAGTGAGCAGAAGCCACTGTGCTATGGATCCTGCTCCGTTCACAGATGTGGCCAGGCAAGGCAGAGCCACAAGGCCTTGGAGGGCAGCCTATGTAGTCTAAACGCTTTCTTTTCTTTGTTTTTTTCTTTTTAAAGATAGATTTAGTGAAGTCTTTTAAAAGAACATGCTTGAGAGAGAAGGCCCTTGTAAGATGTTGATATGTGTATAGTCATAACTTTCTTAACTGTAACAGCAGGCCTCCAGAGGTAAGTAATCCAAAACTATGTAAGAGGCATTTCTTCTGCCTCCATCCAAATTAGTGCTTCCACTGGGCACTTGAAAGTTCTAAGTGACATGATATAAAACTATTTTTCATTTCAAGATTAATTTTGTTCACCAAGGGCTCCAGTTTCCAGTGGTAAAATCAACCATTAAGATACAACTGGTACTTCATATCATCATATGCTTATGATAAACTTTCTTGTCAAAGCTCCTCTTTAAGACACAGCCTATAGGGGCTGGTGATTTAGCTCAGCAGCATAAGTGCCTGCCTTGCAAGTGTGTAGTTGTGAGTTCAATCCCTGGTAACCTCCCCACCAAAAAAGAAACAGCCTATAGAATGTTGACCAAACAGCTTCCAAAATAATTAAACACAAGATATGAATTGGTAACAAAGTAAGCTCAAGGGAAACAACATTCTGAGCACAGATACACAAAATCTGATAATCATAACTCCACCTCTGCAGTAATACACAATATTCAGTATCTTAAGGAATCTGAGTAATTTACATATCAGGAGGTCTGAAAGTATCAATTTCAGGTGAGCAGTTTTAAATCAGAAAACATTCAACAATGAATAATCACTCCTCTCTAGGGTATTTCCCTGGATGCCTCTGAGAGTTTCCTAGAATATTCCTGGCTTTCCCTCAGATAAGGAAATGTCTCTTTAAAATGGAAGACAAGCAGTGAATGGGCATTCTCAGTCGGCCTGGCTTCCTGAAACATGTGAAGGGGACTCACTTGGCTTCTTTCAATGAAGAAGGAAAACTGAACCAAAATGTGATGCTGGCAAAGCAAATTGCAGTTGTGAGAAACCACCTTGTTTCACTGTGAATGATGGAGTGAGCAAAGGACCAGCTGGGCTCTGGCAGAAGAAGCACTTACTTGGTAAACGACTACAATGGTCTTGAGAGACCATTTTACAAAGCTCTACTCCAACAGCTGGCAAAAGATTTAGAAATGCATTGGCCAGCATGTGACTGAGATGGTGATGTCTGGTAAAAAAGGTGAAGTTCTAGGTAGCATTTTAAAGTAATCAGGAGTCCAGAAGGCCAAAAAAAAAAAAAAAAAGAAAAAAAAACAAAAAAAGAGATAAGGTAGATAGGAATTCAAAGGTGTATGCCTCCCAAGCAGCATAAAACAGAACTGAAAATCTTACCATGCAGTAAAGCTGACGTACAGTCATCCCAGACTAGACAACTCAGAGGAAACAGTGGCCATGTAAATGTCTTGGTTTTAGCAGTGATAATTCTCAGTTCAAAATATCACAAATTTAAGAAAAGCTATATTTTTATTTATTAAATAGATTTAATTATATTCTTTCTGAAATACAAAAGATAGGATAAATCATACCATCAGAGAAGGTAAGATGATAATATGATGGTGGCCAATTAACACACATAAATCTATTTTTTTCTTGACAGACAACAAATTAATTAAGAGGATAAAGAGATCACTCTAGAAGCAACACTACCTGGCATATTATTTGGTATTTAAATACTGATTTCCAAAGTGCTAGGTGGGCAAGTCCAAGCAAACATTTGTGTCACATGCATGTAAGACCCAACAGTTACAGATGATGAGAAACTGTCACCACTGTTAACCACGATCTGTGAAAACTTCATCTATTCTAATTGCTCACCTGAAATGATCTTGAACAAAATCTCTAAAGTGTGACTTGCGCTTTTATTCTTCGGACATAATCAGTTTCATTTTATAATCTAGGCAGGCAATCCTATTGGAACTGAATAGGGGCAAGGCATCGTGTTTCTTACATGCAGAACACCGGGTTTTTCTATTTGGTTCCATTGATTCCCACACATTTCAGGACCATGGAAGCGAGAGTTTCTTTGCTGATAACAAGTCTGCTCTTTCCAACTTATCATCGACAACCTTCAAGGGGTCCTGTGGAGGCATCCAGACTGCTGTCTGTGTCTGAGGCCAGTGTCTGCTCAGTAGACATGGATGAAATGTCATTGATAGAGGACGACTGAGAAGGCGTGGCATTGCTACTTACTGCTGCATCTGTGCTAAGAAAACCAAATAGAATAAAATCTGAGGCACAACATGGTTGCAAACTCAGGTAACAAGACTTGCGGCCACTTCTTGGCTCTATTGGTTTGCAGACTCCTAGTCCTATTAGTACACACAAGAAGTCACTTAACTGTGTATCTGGAACTCTTCCTTGAATCTTTCTTCAGGTCCAGCATTGCAAATCGTCCTACATCTATCCCCATGGCACATTCCTCCTCTACCCAGTGACTAAATGTCTGTGGTCATGAACAATCATATTAATTACTTTTACAAATACCAGCTGATTTCAAATGGACCTTAAAAGGACATTGCTGAATTTATCCTCACAGTGTCACAAGAAGCTTAAGGCTGAATAGGATTCAAGTGTCATCAGATATATTCACTATTATATAAGCACTATATTTTTTTTGGGGGGGAGGGTATCAATATTCACAATAATACTTTGTGTTAAAATACTTTCCAAAATAAATACTGTACACCAAAAAAAGCAAAACAAATTAGTGTCATTGTATCCATTTAATTTTTGATTTATGAAGCTAGAAACCTGACATTTTAATCTTTGAAGACAAATGAAGCTATTCATTTCCTATTATCCACATTTTAGTCTGGTTTGAGCAAAAGTAAGCCTTTTAAGGACTCACAGGTTAGTGTCTGCAGTTTTAAATTTGCACTTGGTTAAACAAAGCACCTAGATTCTTGCTAAAGTTATATAATTTCCAGATGCTTGACACATACTCATGCTGAATACAAAATAAAGACTAAGTAAAGTAAGCTCTGTGGTTTTAGGTGTATATGATTTCAAATGGGAGTGAGAAAATAAATTTAACTAAAGAGTTTCCTTTAGTAAGCTACAGAGAGAGGTTAATACCACTAATACTAGAGTACTGTCTTTCAGAATAACACGATTATCTAGGCATGGGCTTCCACCACTAGGTAGGTTCAGTTTAAAAATGGGAGAATTACATGAATAATTTTCTCAATAGAAAACCAAGTTCCATTTTACCTGGATTTGTATTAACATTAAAAAAAAACTGGACAGGACTAATATTAAGAGGGTCATGCATACTGGAAAGGCTTTAAGTTCAATCTCTTCTTCTATAAATGGAGCTGACAGCAGCTGTTACAAGGATGAAATAAAAATGTTTACAATGTAGTTAGTTCAATTCTTGGAAGATCAGTAAACTTTTAGCTGCTGCCACCACCAAACTAGCAGCATAAGCCAAAAAGGAGAGGCCACTTCACACAAACAGCTTTCAAATCCATTGGTGTCCATGCAAGTATTTAGCATGTGGCTGCCATTTATAAAAGTTGAATAGGCAAAGAAAACATTATATAATCACACAATGAAAGCAATCACTAACCTGAAGGTTGATCTTTTACAACACCATTCTTGCTTCTTTCTTCCCAATCCATTACTTCTTTGTAAATTAACTCTTCAAATAGAAATGTAAATTAAAATGCTTTGTCAGTTTCTTTACATCTCTAAACTTTGCTCCCAACCTAAGGGAAACCATTCCAAGGGCACCATGATGTGTTATTTTAAATTGTGATATGCAACGAATTTATTACTATAGTCTGCCTTGACCAAAACATCTGTATTTTAATCCATTAAACCTTTTCTTTCTTTTTGTTGCAGTGCTATGAGTTAAAACCAAGATCTCATATATGCTAGGAAAGAGCTCTACCAGTGGGCTATATCCCCAGTGTTTCAATGAAACTATTAAGTCATCCAAAAATGTAGGGTTATTCTGAATCCACATAGAGATTTTACACACAAAACACACACACACACACACACACACACACACACACACACACGGGGGGAGGGGGAGGGGGGGAGAGAGAGAGAGAGAGAGAGAAACAGAGTGGCTCTCTGAAACATCTTAAGGTACTGAGTATCTGAAAGCCATCTGAATGTGTTTCTTTCCATGATTATTTGTAGTTCTCCAAATGGAACCATTATCCATCCATATATGGGCTCTAAGTTTCTCTAGCCTGGGCAGAAACAAATCCACATACCTAAGTCTTATCTCACTTTCAATTTCCATCTCCTACAACTTTCATCACAAAACCCAACAAATTTGCTATCAATATTTGACAGTGTAAAATCATGTGAAAAGCTTTTATATTTCACCCTGGAGTACACAGTCTTGAATTCAGATATGGTCCTTTCTATTGATGCTACCTCCAGTTCTCTCTACTAGACAGGCATGAGAGAGGTCAGAGCATGGCAAGTGTCTGCCTCCCATTCTGGAAGGGCCAGTGTTAAAGGAATGAAGAGACCCTGCTATGCAAGATTATACAGAGTCCTAAGGAAGGCTCAAATCAAGCTGCCTTTACCTTTCCACTCTTCAATTGCATGTTCTCTTTCTTCCAACTGGGCATCATAAATCTGAGGTGGTGGCTAAAAGTTAAATGATACATGAAGTCAATATTTCAAAAAATAATGAAGCAAGAAGTAAAAGTAACACTATTTGGAAAATTTATAGCATACTTACTAATGGATTTAGTGCTCTTAACACTTGATTTATCAAACATTTTTATCATAAGTGTGACGTATCAGTTTGAGAATCAAAATAAGGGAAAATTAACCCAAAAAAGACAGTATTAGCATTAATTCTCTTAATAATCACATGATCTCAAGACACTACAGCCATCTGTCCAACAAAATCCCAAAATTAATCATCGTAGGCTGCCTCCTGGAGACCCCTGGACCAGGCATGGTGTGCGAACTTCGAGGTGCAGTCTTTTATTACAGCACACTTCAGGTTTCCAGTTCTTCACTTAGGACTTCCACACCCAATCCCCAGCTCATCAAGGGACTGTTCTGAAAGGCTGCTCATAAATCCCATTTTTTTGCTATCAAACAGTGTTGAATGTGGTGGTTCAATCTGTAACTCAGACATAAAATGAGTTTCACCCATGGCATGGCCAGCACACGCCTGTGCTTTTCACTTTGGCTAGTGGTAATTGAGCATGGCAAGGGGCCTGGAGGCCTGGATTTCTTGGAGAAGGATAAACAAGCTGGTCAGTCTAACTGGCTGGGGCCTACACAACAGGATATGAACCAAAGCTCATAGATTATTCACTAAATTATTATTACACATCAGTATTTGCATAAATGATGGCAATTATTATTACTATTATTATTTGAGACAAGGTCTTACTATGTAGTGCAGGGTGGCCTTGAACTCATTCATGTATTCAAGCTGGCTTCAAGCTTATGGTGATCCTACTGCCTCAGCCTCCCAGTGGTTAGATTATAGGTGTGCACCACCACATCTGGCATATGTTTTCTTTTTTTTGATACCGGGGATTGAACTCATGACCTCATGCTTGCTAGGCAAGCACTTAAACCACTGAGCTATATCCCCAGCCCCTATGCCTGGCATATGAAGGTAATTATATCTCCACAGCATCAACATGTTCACTCCTGGGGTCCTCTGAGCCTCAGCCCTAAAAGCAAGTGCCTCAAAGAGGATGTGCACCCAGTCTCAGCCCTTGGCCTTTTTCATAATTAGGAGCCTAAAATCTATAGCAAGCTATTCCTATGCAGCCATGCAGGCAGACAGAAGAGCAAAGAAGGTGACTACTGCCTGACAAATCCTCACTCACCGCTTCTGCCTCAGCAGGGTCGTACCACACGGTGATGTACGGATGACGCAAGGCTTCATCCACAGAGATCCGCTTGTCTGGATCGATCACTAACATTTTTGATAACAGATCTCTGGCTTGACTTGCTAGGTGAAAACAAATACTGGATTAACACCCTTATGCTGTTGATCTGAAACAAAGAAAACTACTTGATAGAGAACTAAATGTGATAGCACGAATAGAAGAAAAGACAAACTGACTTGGAGAAACACTTGATGTTTTCCAAATCAAGAGTCTAACAACTTTTAAGAAAAAGTTGAATGGCCACACTCATGACAAACCAGGCTTTCGAGTGTGGTTTTACATCCTATATGTGAGAGGAGAGCCAGGGGCCATGGCCCTGGTGTGTGGGCAGAAGGCACTGGGCAGCCTCAGACCAGCATCCAGTCAAGGCTGAGGCTGGGGAGCCACAAAAGGCAGTGGCCGAGGGCTGCCTCAGGCTGGTGCTGCCAAGCGTCAGGGGAGTACTTCTTCCTGTCACATGAAAACGAAATCAGAGCAGACTTTCTAAACCACACAGTGACCTCATACCCCCATGGTGCAACACACATCACGGATGCCTCTGCTTTGCCCTCTACCTGCATACAGTGTAGACAACATACACTGTACTTTTTAAAATGTAGAGATTAGTAGTTAGGAAAAAGCCCCAACAAATTTAATAACTTAGTTAAATATGAAGCTTAGCTAGGTCCTAGAGATTAACTTTACAACAAAGGAAAGACTGAAGTTTTTCTGAGGAATGCACAGCTTACCTTGATGTGGGAGGAAATAAATTTATTCTTTTCATCAGGCAGGGACATTTTAGTAAGGGTGCAGATGAAGAGTAGGGAAGATTATTTTTTATTTTTTTTTTTGTTTGGTACTGGGGATCAAACTCATGATCACACGCTTGCCAGGCAGGCACTTAGGCTGCTGAGCTAAATCTACAGCCCTTTTTTTTAAATTGAACTACTATCATATAATTCCAGACTCTAGGATTTCTATTCAAGCGTTCTTTATATCTGAAATTTTAAAAATTTTTAATTGCTGACAGTGTAACATAAGATCTTTAGGACTGCACTGAGTATTTCAGTTTTGGCCAAAGGTTTCAGTTAAGTTGCTGTATTGAGGGGCAAGATTTTAAGCTCTCTGTCTAGAATGCTTTTGTACTTCAGTTTTGTAGCCTATAACTGACTTTATTTCAGGGCTTCAATTATTTTATAATGTTTATAAATTTTAGAATATAAATATTAAAAAAAGTGGTGTCACCTGGATTATGAAAACATGTGTTAGAATAAAAGGGTATCTTACTTTTTATTTTGTCTCGTTCAGATTCTGATGGGAATATCCAATCTGGAAAAAGTTCTTCGAATTTGATTCCAGGATACTTTGGTCGATTTTCTACGTAATTCCTCACAGTTGGTTGAAGTTTTTTCATGAACTCTGCTGATGGTGTTCCCAGCTGTTCGATAACTTTATTCCACTGATCAATATCTAAGAGCTCTCTTGAGGAAAATACAACTGAAATGCCTTGTATTCACATTACATATAATAGCATCATTAGAAGAAAAATTATGTTTATACTTTGGGACAAAAAAGTGACCCACCCCACTGGGTCAGCAGCAGCATTTTAAAATAATATTCAAATGTTTGGGTTTCCATATTACCTTTTTTTTTTTTTTTTGAGGCAAGGTCTCACTGTGCAGTTCAGGCTGAGCTTGAACTCATTATATAGCCCAGGTGGGCCCTGAACTCACAGTGATCCTCCTGCCCCAGCCTCTCCGAGTGTAGGGACTACAGGTGTGCACCACAATTGGCTTGACTATTTTGAAAACTGTTAGACTCTATATCTTCATAAACTATAACCACAGTTTATTAAATCAGCACAATGAGGTCTATATACCTTACTCTTCTAGTTCAAAATAAAATTATGAGAGCAATGAACCTATGGGAGAAATGGTCAAATGTGAAACTAAATAAACATTTTTTGAAGCAAATTGAAATCAGTATCTCTACTAAAGTTACTAAAGACTCACAGCTCTGTAAAGAACAGAGGAACTCAAGTAAACTATGTGACCTCTTAATTTCATAGTGGGCCCACCCAAGCCCTAGGTACAGCCTGGCCAGGTGTGGCATAGTGAGGGAAGAGGCAGGAACTAGGGCTCTGGCCTTTCTCCCCCTTGGCCTCCTCCTCTCTCCCAGCACCATACTCCTTCCTAAAACCAGCATTTGACTAAGCAACGACAGTTTTGATGCCATTCTGTTTCACCTAGCATTGACTCATTCCAATCATCCCTATAATATTCAGGAATGTATTTTATTTCCTTTCGAAGGCAAACCTGGGTTTGAATTCTACACCAGCAACTCCTAAGCTGCAGGGAAATCAATCTTTCTTGAAAGCAACTTACTTCTTTGTACAATGTCAATAATACCAGCTTTGCCTGGCTCACACAATAAGGGCTGGCACAATTGGGGTAATGTGAGTGGAAAGTGAAACTGAAATGGTAAATAGCCACATGAAAACACAGGCTGGAAAAAAGTCATGCAAACAGCTGCTGAAAGAAGTACAGCTTAGAAAAATGAACTTACATCCCTGTGAAATCTCCTAGGGCCCAAGCATGACCTCAGTTCTTCCAAAATGTTATGCCCAAGAAGATCTGCTCAGGAAATGACAGATTGGAAGCTCTAGCCAACTCTCCTTTATTTGTTTTGCAGTTTGCTAAATCAGACTAATGTATACATTTTATTTACCTATTTAGCAACACGCAAAGTTTAAACCACATCTACCTCTCCTCCTACACTTTCAACATTCCTTCCCTGTGGGGATGCCTCACATGGAGAGCAGCCCTGTAGATGCCCTGCAGCATGCCATACCACACCATGCCACACCACACCATGCAAGAGCCAGAGCTCCGTCAGGCTGGATGCTGCACAGGCTCAACTCTACCCTCCCTGCTAGGGATGCAAGCCTTAACACTGTGATCTCCACTAGAATGCTCCAGCAGTCTTCACTTCACATGGTACTTTCTTCCCTGTGCCAGCCACGTGCCTTTGCCGACTCCCAACCCACTGGGTATCACTCCATTGCTTGTGTTTACAGGAAACTCTTATTTCTCAACAGACTCTAGCTGGACTTTCTTCCCATAGCTCCAAGCAAACTGCCTGTCTAGGCTGCCAGAGGCCAGTGCTACATCTGAGGGTCAGTGCTCAGTTCTCACCTCACTTCTTGGTCCCTTTCTGTCTGTTCAAGTGCTCGCTACCAGCTTAGGGCTTCAATGCTATTGACAGACCAGTGACCCCATACTCACTTCTCTATCCCAGCGTCTCCCCTGAATTCTACTCTTGGTATCTGTACTAAGGGGTCTTCAGAACCCCACAAGGCTCTCTGCAGATGCAAAGTTCAGGCCTTGCTCTCCACCTGCATTCCTCCTACCCTGGACTGAGCCTCTGCCATCTCCCACTGCACCACAGAGTCCCCTGCTTCTGCCTAGCCTTGGCCACGGCTGTGCAATGAGCCTTTTAAAACCTGAGTTGGAGTAGCAGGCTGGAAACAGGTGGGTGCACAGTAACTGCTGCTGGGTTGATGTAGCAGGGCTGTTCTTACAGATGCAGGAGGTTGGGAAGGGAAAGGTCACCTGAGCCTGGTAGACATGAGGCCATCTGCAGACTCCCACGACACTGGGGTGGACTGCTGGTTTCTCATTTTACAAGGTTCAGAGAGGCCTTGAGTTTCTCAAGGTTGCACAGCTGCCCAGGGCAAGTCTGCACTCATGTGAAGGGTGGCCTTGCTAGTTTTCTTGTTCTCACAGGAGTCCTTTATCTACCCAAAGCTCTCAATCTAAGGGAAGTGTCTGAGAACCTCAGTCTGATTTCTAGAATCTTCCAAAGTTTCAGTGTAATGCTTTAAAAAGTTGTCAAAATTTTCTTTAGAAAACGATGCTAGTCTATGTGAATTTTGAGACTATTAGGGGACCTTACATGTAAATCATTAATTACTGATTTTCAATAATATTAGATAAAGTAGGAATTTTAAATTATTAAATGTACCAAAAAGTACCCACATTTTTCACTTTTGTACTTTCTGGAAAATATTTATTTTTAAATTAATAAGAAAAATCACAAAACAAGTTAGTGTTGAGACAAAATGAATATTAGCTATATCTAAATTATTAACCTTTAGAATACCCCAAGTTTTCTCATTTTAATTGAGTATTTTATAAAATAAAGACTCCTTATTTATTCTTTGAAACAACTGACTCTGAGGTAAGGGTATGGAAAATTGCTGGAATATTTATTAGGACAAGAGAAAATGCTATATTTAACTTTTTATATATGTAAAATTTATGATATAGAAAATGTAAAGGAAAGTAAGTAAAATGACAACAGTAAAACATTTTTATTCTATGTGTTATGAAGAACTTAAGAAAAACGATTTCATAAAATAGCAAAAAACTAAATTCTTACAAAATGTATGAAAAACTGACTTTAGACTCAGTTTCTACTAAAAGCAACCATCAACCTATCTACAGATAAAGACCATTTTAAACTTTCATAACAAAAAACAAAATCAAAGACTAATGAAAATAGTAAGAATACAAATGAAAAGGGGTTTATATGAAGAAACATGTTGGGGGTAAAAAATAGTAAAGATGGAAGAATGACTGTGAGGAAAGAAAGTATTAGAACTTTTATGTTACCTACCCTATCTTTATATTATATCATCAATGTATTTGTTGACCATGACATGAGTTAATTTTTTACATTTTATATTTAACTTTCCCAGTGTGTCACAAAATAACCCTTCACACAAACTTTAAAAAAAATTCTACAACATGTCAGTGGAATAACAAATTGTTCCTCACAAACTTTTCATTTGAACCATTTCCATGTGGTTCTCATGGAAAGTGTTTCAGTTCTTACTTTGGGGGAAAAAATAAAATATACCAATAACTAACAAAATATATTAAATAAATTGTACAAACACATTTAGATGGTAGTTTTCCTAGCTAATCTAATAGAATGAACTAAATTATAAAATGGTATTTTCATTTAAGTATCAGAACACATTTATCAAAGAGTAAATAATTTCTTCTATAAGTCCAGTATTTTTGAGAAAATTAACAGCTAACATAATTGATTTAACTTAACTTTAGGTCTCAAAATCGTCCTAGGTAGTTAAGTGAACCACTCGGCCCCATGATACTAACTGAGCAAATGTCACAAAGCCCCCCTGGAACACTGCTTGGCATTACGGCATTTTCCTTCTGCATGTTCAGGCGAGCAGGTGGTCAAGCTGCCCTGGGTATAGAAACCACGGCAGGGCCGAGGTCCTGGGGAAGGATACGGTCAGTGCCTTGGAATATCACACAACCTTTCACCAGCTCTCCCATGATGCAACCCACTGACCAGATATCAACTGAAAATAAAATGAAATGACAGAATTATGAAGTGCCATGAACAAAACAAAGGTGAGGAAAAAGGAGGTCTAACAGCGTACTAAACACATAAATATGGAAAAATAAATTGCTAGCTCAGGGTGAATTTTTTACATGATACAAATGATTGCTGACTTCTATTTTAGCTTTCAGTTTTCAGCAATCTGAAGTTTTAGTGCCAAAGATTCCAATACTTTACAGCTTAAAAACAAAAACAACAAGGAACAAAAAAGACACAAAAAATGCCTGTAAATACAAAGCTTTCAGGGCCATGTCCTCCACCAACCCCCAGCCTCCATGGCCAATGCTGGGTCTCTCCCTGTGAAGGATACAGTCTCTTCCTGGGAACAGGACTTTATGGAGGACCATTTCTGCCATGATGCACCCGACGGACCAGATGTCCACTACCAAACACCAGGTAATTAAAAACCAGCTAGCGAGTCCCAAGCCGCTTTTCATCAATCCCCCTCCCCAACAAGGGCAGCCCCAGTACCTTTCAGCAGCTCCTCAGTGGGGGCTTGGTAAAACACGGACACCACCACAGCTTCTGAATACTCATTCCCTCAACCGCCACTTAGAGAGGCAGCAGCACTGTATGGGGAGTGGGCTGAACCCAGGTGGGCTTATAGGGCTGGGCCCCTTGTGCTTACCCTCTGGGGTGGGGTCCAGCTGAACTCGGGCCTTGGGCCTTGGTGTGCACAGGCAAAGCTACCCCAGAGTGGGTTTGCAGGGTGAGAAGTTAACAGGCCTGATGAAGCAGACAGAGCTACACCTCTCTGGGCAGGAGTACAGGTTCCAAAGAGTTACATAAACTCACAGCTAAACTGATTTCAGAAGACTCAAGCAAACTTCCACTCATTTTTTTCCCAAAGTAAATGTTATAGCTCTTTTCAACAACTTCGTTAAAGGCTAAGTTTCAAAATGCTTTGATATTGCCAGTGTAAGTGAAGTTCTGATGCTAAAAAACACTGATTTTGTATGAAAGATAATGTGTTGCATTAGTCCACTTACATGGGTTTAAAAAGATTAACAAGGTCACTCTATAGTGCTGGAAATGGGAATAATGGACGGCCACCCTATGGGTTGAGACCCAGCGAGGGCCCAGAAGGAGGTCCCAGGTACCACTGGTGATGCAGATATGCTCATGGCCAGTGATACACTTGAGGTGTACACACTGTTCCATAAGCAAGCTTTACTTTGATTTAAAAAGTTCAAAAGTGACTGATTTTAATCAATGGGAATATAAAATGAATGATTTCCTATCTTATTCCAACAGCCCCTACACTGTATTTCATACAGTGTGAAAGCTAGTGACGACCTCCGGTGCTACTATTAAACACTACAGGCTCTTGCAGTTCTGTTTACTCACCGTTCTCTTTGTAGCCCATGCCCAGGATGACTTCAGGGGCCCGGTAATACCGTGTTACCACATAAGGGGTCATCATAAAGTTGGTACATGCTGTCCGGGCCAGACCAAAGTCAAGGATCTTAAGGGTACAATCTGATTTTACTACAATGTTGCTAGGCTTCAAATCCTAGGGGAAAAAAATTATTTTTAAATAAAATGAACCAAAGCATGCCAAAGGCATAGTTTCACACTGATAACAGGGTATAAAGATGATAACTACTGAAGTTTGTGAGCAGGTAGGGAAGAGGTCAGGCAGAACTGAATCCCAGGATGTGGGAACAATTTTGGAAAATACTAATCTTAGAATTCAGGTCCCCTTCATCCCATTCAAGGGTCAGGGTTGGGAGTCAGAAGTCACTCAGGACAGCAGCCTGGCCCTGCAGGGTGCCCTGTGCATACCTTCCTCCTGCTCACTCTGCCCTCACGCTGTTCTGGCTTCAGCGCCTCCAACCCTTCCTGCCCCTTGAAGGTCCTCACACTCAGCAGTGCAGGGGCTTAGTGCCCAACAGCAGTATAATGCCAACAATGTCTGTAATTTACATTTCTAGAAGCCATGTTAAAAGAAACAGATAAAATTTATTTTAATAATGTATTTTATATAGCCCAGTATGTCCATAGGATTATCATTTTAGAATGTAACCAACATAAAAAGTATTGAGCCGTCTCACACTTTATAGTACTGAAGGCAGTGTATACAATTGTGACTACATCCTGAGTATTCAGAGACCTTAGCTACTGGCCACACAGGTCCAGAATTCCCTGGTCTGGGATCTTCCTGTAGCTCTTTCTCGATTTGGAAGGGGATTCCAAGATTGTTCATCTCAATTCTTTTCCCCTCACAAGGACTTACTACTCCCTAACACATTATATCTGGTATTGGTGCCAAGCCTGGATTTAGCACAAAAGAAATGACTCTCTCCTTTTCTGGTTGCCATCTCTCTTCTGTTCCTAGTGCCTCAGGACTTGGAAGCTCGCCTGACACAACATGCACTATGTGACAAAATGTTCAATGAGTGAACACATAGGTCACGCTGTATCGTACTTCCAGCCCCTTAACACAACTTCTGCTTGTCCTTCATGGTGAAAGGGTCTTTTGTTGTGCTGGGCCCCCACACCCTTCTTCCCCAAGCCATAGGATTTGACTTCTGCATGGGAGCTTGGCTAGCAAACTCTCTAGAAACGGTGACTTTGAAACAATCCACATCTTTTCTTCTCACAAGAGTATAAACATGCAGCTGCAATGTCAAACTGGCAGGTCAACACCACATGGTACAACAGGGGTACTTTAAGTATGGATGGGAGGGTCCATAAAACTGTTCAGCACCGACTTTAAAAACTTCCCAGTATGCAGGAATGCCTTGAGACAGAGATGCTGGGAGGTTATTAGGACAAACAGAAAGCCACATAAAAATTATGTTTCAATACAATTATGTCTTGATACTTTTAAATGCTTTCTAAACTCCTTGAATTTGTGACACACAAATGGTAAATATATAATATTTAAAAATGCAATGATAATCTCTATCCAGTCCCCGCCACTGCATCTCTCAGTGTCAGTGGAGGACTGGTCTTGGTTCCAAGGCCCCAGGGATACCAAAATTCATGGGGGCTCAGGTCCCATATACAAAGTGGCAATCCTGTGTACTTTAAATCATTTCTAGGAGATTTATAACGCCTAGCACTATTCAAATGATATGTAAATAGTTGTTGCACCATATTATTTAAAGAATAACAAGAATAAACTTCATGCATGTCAATTTTTGTTTTCCAAATGTCTTTTTTTTTTTGGTACCGGAGATCAAACTCATGACCTCATGCTTGCCAGGCAGGCGCTTAAGCCACTTTCCAAATGTCCAAGACCCCAGCCCTTTCCAAAAGTCTTTTGTCTGAAGTGGGCTGTATGTGTAGATAAAGAAACCATGGGTATGGAGGGCTGGCAGATGTCTCTGGCTGTAAGCTGACCTACAACTCACAGCCCAGCCACATAAATGAGGTCACAGCAGCACTGGTTCTACCAGGGGAAAGGGCAACAGTAGAAACCATCTTCGGGTGTCAGCTTGATGAACCCAAGTGAATAAAACCCATGCCCACCACCAGACAATGCCACTGGCCAGGAAGCTGCAGGTGTGTGCTGATTCTGCTGGAAGAACACACTCTACTATAAACTGCTGGAAAGCTAGGATAGTAAAACACTGTTCTGGAATGCCTGTGAGGTAGACAGCTGTCCTTCCCTGTGGCCTTCTGTGCAAGGTATCACAAACACGACCGTGAGAGGTTGTCAGGTTGCCTGCCAGCGAGAAATGGGCAACAAGCTCTCAGGGGCTTCCAAGGGCTTTCCCTACACACAGACCCTCTAGTCAGCTCTACAACACGGTACGTGAGCCAGTGTTTTGGCAAAGACACTCTGCCTCTTCCAATCTTGAGAATCATCAGAAACATAAAGAAATGCAAGTTACAAAAGACCCTTGACCTACAGGTCAGGCTTGAGCCAGAGAAGGCTGTGAAGACATCAGCAGGTCAGGGCAAGAACAAAGATGTAGAGGGCTGAAGGTGGTCACTGTGATCGACCCCACTGCTGCTTCAGCTCCCACACTTGGGCCGTGGATGGGAGAGGCATCCTGGGAGGGAGGGATGGGAGAGCCCTGCTTATCATGATGGGGTCCACAGTTTGCATTTCCCTGTCCTCCCCACTGATTTTGAGAATGACTGACCCAGGATCTGAGTGGAAGTTGAAAGCTGAAGGCCTTGGCATCGCCAAGCCCCCTCTGCCTTGGTGGGTCAGGCAGTAGATGGAGTCTGTCTGGGTCTCTTCCCATCATACCACGACAGCTGGGAGAGCTAACCACAGCTGAGGTAAAACTATAAGGGAGTTTTGTCATCTGACCTACACCAGTGTGAATGATTCCTGACCCCCTCTTAGCGTCAACATTTGCCCAATCAACATCCAGACCCACAGCTTTCCTAACCTGCTCTGCCAATGCTACACACCCAGCAAACAGGTGCACCCAGGATGGTTAGGTGATTAAGCCCATGCCAGTCACAGTCATTCTCCAGGGTCCATCTAGTGTCTTTCAGGGCTGAACAGTGAATTAAAATGAGACATGAAAAGGACCACTGCCCTGCAACCTTGGGGTCTTAATGCTGGCACTGATCTCCCATCCATCTCTCCACCCCCGCCTGGTACATAATGCTTGTGACTTACTACACTAAGGAGGTTGATATCAGGTTTCCATGTGGCCTTCCCCAGCTTTTTCCTTGCAGGCCATCAAACTACTGCCAAGCCCATTAGACCCAGCCATATAATTATGAGCTGAGGAGAGGTCTATAAGGCCCAAGGTGAGCTGCTGGACTCAGGCTTGGGTGGGATTCCAGAGAGGTCATGGACACCTGCCAAGGGGTAACTAAGAGAATGAATAGAGGAGGAGAATGAACACTTGGGTGGCTCTGAAATGAACTGCAGGGACAGGTGCTTCCCACCAGTCTCCACCTTCTAAGCTTCCCTTGAGGAAATGATGAGCCTGGGAATCAAAGCAGAGCGGCCACTCAGCCTCATAGAGAAGTAGAGATCAGCAGGCCAGGGGCACTGTGGAGGGCACGGAAATACTCTCAGTTGCAACAAAAGTGCAACAGACAGACAGCCTCAAAGTCTCCTTCCAAAACCTGCCACTCTCACAACAGCCTCTTCCCCCATGCTGGGCCTCAGTCAGTAACTGAGCAGGCAGGTGGATGGGGGTGGCACCATTCCCATGAGACACCAGTCTACTGTGGTAACATGAGGACTCTACACTGTCCTGCTCCTCTGCCTCCTCCCACCTCCTCTCTGGAAGTCAGGCCTGTGCTGTCTTCTGACTTGCTCTAATTTGCATATTTAACTACCCATGGACTGTGGATGCTCTCAATGGAAAACCCCACTCTCTGGGGATGAAGTGGCAGAAAGCCCCACATTCCCAGATTCACCCAAAAGACAGGCACCCACTGCTTCCTCACCTTGGCTGCTCTACCAACTGGAGAGCATGAAACTGAGTTTACTCACTCAAGGGTCACAGGCACAGTCCTAGCTAATATACTGCCCTGGGAGGCATTTTCTAGAAAACCCAAATGGACCCCAGATAAAAGACCTGCAAACAGTGCCGTGTGTGGCTTCCTGCCACTGAGGGATCTGCTCACCAAGTTTCAGATCACATACTTGGAACTTCTAATGCCTTAGATGTGAATGTGACAATGGTAAGTGATGGCTAGACACCTGAAAAAAGCTTTCAAGTGACAGAGAGGGATCCAAAAAGGAACTCAGAAAGAGGGAAACAATGCAGAAATGCACCCTCAGAGATGACATGCATCCATGCAACAAGAACAAAATGTTGAGGAAAAAAACTGTCAAGAATAAGAGAGTTCCAACTATGTTGTGCTTCACAGAAAGAATAAAGAACAGAGTAAAGAGGGCAATCTAAAAAATGCAAACTTCTTACTCTAATGTCTCTATACTGAAGGACAAGCACAGTTAATGGAAAATAGTATCAAGGAAAGGAATAAAGAAATGATTTCAGATTTTCCCAGAGATAGAAACAGAACAAAAGCAGAAACAGGGTATCATGAAGAAGAGTAGCCTGGCATAGGAAAGCTCTAGAGCTATACCTGATGCCTCCCTATGATGGGGTACTGATTGCACACACCATTCTGAGGGAAACTAATCTGTAATGAAGAATTCTACATTCAGCCAAAATGAATCATGGAAGAAGCCAGAAGACAGTTCCAGGCACTGGAGGCCTCTGGAGACTTTCACTGGCACTGGAGACTTTCTGCCCCACACACCATTTTTGGGGAAAGATATTTCCCATTAAGGTAAGAAAACAATCTGAGACATAAAAAAGACAAGGAGCATTAGAAGGACAGTAAGCGAGTGGGAAATCCAGCACAGGAGTGGACACACTGGCATGACACAAGTGAACACAGACATGTTGGTGTAATGGGGAGGGAAATGTGCAACACTACTATCACTGGGCATCTCCAGATGCTAAGAGGGGGCGTGGTGAGATTATAGTACAAAACTACTTTTCCAGTAATTAAAATTTATGCTTTATGCAGAAGCACTTTAATAAGAAGTATAGGTGTGTATCTCTATGCATGGTGCTCCAGCTCACACAAGATGGCCAACACGCTAAACAGTTACTTTAAGGTTCTTTGTGCTGAGGTGCCGAGGTGGCTGGCAACAGGGACCTGATACACTGTGCACTGTGTGGAAAGTGGAAGCTTTCCTTAGTGAGTGTGGCACTACAAATGCAAAAGTGTAAAGTGAGAGGGCACAGGAGAAGGACAGGAAGGGTGAGACCCGGTGGGTGAACAGAATGAAGAGGTAACAGGGTCATCTTGGGTCTCTGCAGGCATCCAAAGGCAGGCCACATGCTTCTCTGGGCCTACTGACCTACTGGCCACGGGAGGGACCCTCAGGGTGCACATGTATTGTGACTTCTACACAGCCCCTAGGACCAGGGTACACTCTTCCCCACTGACCCCTGGACCCAAAGAGGAGAAGCAAGTAAAGCAAATGGTTTCCCCTTCCAAATTAATCAGGCCTAAGAATCTGGGAAATCACTCTAAAGCATGACTTTAAAATGTATTACAGAGCTATTAAGAATGCTTTATATTATTTAAAGGACTAACAAATTTTAGAAAGAAATAGAATAGTACATCTACTTTTAATTTAGGAGCCTAAAGTTATTTTTGAAACAAATTTGCCTCCATAGTTGACATCACTTTAGCTGACCACTGGGTGGCAGCAAAGGCTACACTTTAAACATCACACTGGTCAGCAAACCCATGCTTAGCAGTCTGTTGACCCTGGGAGGGCAGTGATGGCAGACAACCTGTAGCGGCACATGTGCCCTAAGTTCAGCACTGCTGCCCTTGGGAGATGCAATGGCCTTGACACTGGCCTTGTACCACAGCTGTGAGGCTCAGTGGCCAGGCTTCTGGTCTCTGACACAAGTGAACACAGTGAGGTGTCACAAGTGAGGTGACATCTGTGGCTGTGACAGACACTGTGTTCCATGGTACCTGATAGATATGAATGAATGAAAACCATAGTATCTACCCTTCCTGTCTCTACAGGCTTCACTGTCCTTGGCTCTTCCCCACACAGATTTTAGTTCAAAGAAGACTTCTTAGTGTTAGAAAGGCTATGAATATATATTTCCAATTAAGTTACATTATGTCTGCATCTAGTCGCCCTCAATATTTTAGGTGCTTAAAAAAATTGCATCCTGATGTTCTGTTTATCCAGCAGTATAAATCAAAAGATAATAAAAACCTGTTAAAACTAGCTTAGAATATCTCCTTGTTTTTTTTTTTTTTTTTGGTACCGGGGATTGAACTCATGACCTAGCACTTGCCAGGCAGATGCCTATGCCGCTGAGCTAAATCCTTGGCATCTCCTTGTTTTTAAACGTTACTTCGTCATAGTTCAGGCAACACTATCATGGGGTTTGGCCTCCAACTTCCCCTTCCCCAAATCTAAATTCCTTGTTCATTAAAAAAGTGAGTTCAAATATGGCAAAAATATTTACAATGGGTGAATCTGAGTAAATGGCATTTGAAAGTTCTTTGTCCTAGTCTTGCAGTTTCTCCCTAAGTTTACAGCACTTCAACATGAAAAGCTTAAAAAATAACAAAAGGCTTTTTTCCTCTAGCACCAGTTTGAGACACAGGAGGGTGTAGTGGCTCCTTCACACCTGTGTTCTCGCCGCTGTCATGGGTCCTGCACCAACCACAGATGTTTTTGGGACTTAAAAGTATTTTGAAATACAATATGACTTGGTTTATTTTGATTTTCAACCAAGCTAAAGTTTTGATTCATTTCTGTTGGACCTAGCGGATTGTGATAAACAAATGAGAGTTATTTTAAAAATAGAATTATGATGTCACTACTTACTCTATGAATTATACCAGCTGAATGTAGATGTTTAATACCACAAAGCATCTGGTAAAGAAGGTAGGACATTCTTTCATGGTCCAATTCCATATGAATAACCTGACATAAGTTAGCATCCATTAATTCCATAACCAAATACCTGAGGATAGGAAAAAATCAGCCATGTTCGTGAAAATTATCCAAAATTCCATACTGCTTATTAAAAACCAGAATTGTTATAAAACAGTAATAATTTATTATCTGATCACAGCAGTGATAATGTGAAAACACAACTTATTTTTTTATAAGTATTTATGAAACATCTGGAAAAGAATCAAATGTAATAGAACTTTGTAAAATGTTTCCAAAGAATATAAAAACTAACTAAAGTCTTCCAAATTAAAAACAAAGCAGATTTTACATCATGGCACATAGAACCTCATATAAAGTCATCTACTTCTTACAATGCTTTGCTACTTGATTATTCTTACTAGAATGTAAACATGCTGCCAGGGCTCACCCATCTTCAGCCAATGGCCTGAGTCTGGGGTGTGTACTCTGTAGTGGGGTGGTGACGTGTGTAGGAACAGCAATATGTGGGAACTCTGGACCTTCTGCTTAATTCTGCTATAATCTAAATGGCTCCCAAAGTTTATTTTTAAAAAATGATTATACAACAAGAAAAACGAAACTTTCAATCCTGCTCTCCAATCAGCTCTCCCCTCATTTCTGCTCCTTTGCAAGTGTAACTCCCCACAGAGGTATTTATATCAGCATGTCCACCCCATCCGTTTTCCCTTCACTCCTTGCTGATCAGGCTTTTGGTCCAGCACTGCTGACAGTGTCCTCAGGCTTACCACCCTGCCCTTTCTTCCTGTTGGACAGCCCAGTGGCCAGCCCCTGGCTCTGCTCTCTCATCATCCTACATTCACTTTCTTGGTGATCTCCTGTCTTGTGGTGTCCAGCAGCACATGCATACTCCCAAGCTCCTAACTTCAGCCTGGACCGCTCCTGAACTCCATGTTCATGCACCTCTCTGCCCCTCATACCCCCACCTGTATATCTAACAGACATCTCCAAGTCTGTACCTAAAACTGAGCTCCAGGTTCAACCTGTTCCCTACCCCAACTCTGCTCTTCTCGCCACCATCCTCCTACAGCACCAAACACCAGGCAAGGTTCTCACTCTTGTCTCTCACACTGCATCTGAGCTATCAGCAGACTCCACATTCGAAACAACTCTGATGTCCAATCTCTTCCTCTCATCCTGTCACCCACCAAAATCTCTCAGGTGAATTGCAATAACCTCCCTATGGCAGAATTTCAACCCAGACACCGGGCACTGCTGTAAAACAAAAGCTGCAAGCTCATTGCTCGGCTGGAAATCCTACCCTGACTTGCCTGGAAAAAAGGGGCCTCTCTCTCTAGTGGCCTTGAGGCCTCTGCGGTGTCTGGCACTCCATGCTCCTGAGCTCACCGCCTCCTCTTCTTCCTCTGATCACACTGGCCTCTTGATGGTCCTGACATTTACCAGGCAAGACCTGTTCCTTTGATCTTTATTCCGCTCAATCCAAATTATGTGCAAGATCAAATCCCTTACCTCCTTTGAGGCTCTTCAGATGTAACCAGCAGGGTTTCCCCAACTGCCTTGTGATGGTCAGTGTAGGTATCATTTCTACTGGGTTAAGAAATTCAGTACCTAAAAACCTGGCACTATTTGGGGACTGTCTGGGGAACATCTCCAGGGAGACGCTGAGCATGCTAAGCAGGGAGATCTGCCCTGTGTGGCGGGCAACGTCCAGCCTGCTCAGGGCCGCAGAGACCACATGCAGAAGACATTGAGACGGACTTGTTCTGCTGTCCACGTAGAATGCCAGTCTTTCTAACTTTTGGATTCCAGAACTTATACCTTAGCAGTACCTTGGGTCCTCAGGCCTGTGTGACTCAGACTCAAAGATGTACCACTGGCCTGCCTGGTTCTGCAGCCTCTGGACATGGACTCAGTCATGCTAATAGGGTCTCAGGCCTGCAAATGGCCCATCTTGGGACTTCTCTGACACCATAGTTATGTGAATCAATTTTTCTAAGTCCCCTTTCACATATCCAGTTGCATTTCCAGAAAACCCTGAAACATACACCACTGTATTCAAATTGCAGCCTCAATCTCAACCTGCAGCACTAAGATCTCAATCCCCAATTTGATTTTTCTGTACACATTTTAACAAACTATCATTTCCCTTACATATTTAGTTTATTGGCCATCTTGCCTGGCTTCCCTGGCAGGCATTAAAAGGGAGTTTACTATCCCTTAATAAAAAGAATTTTGCTCATGAGGTTATTAATGTATGCCAAGTTCAAGAGAACATGTAGCACATGTGAGCAATCATTTATTTATGAAATGACTGAATACAGCAGTGAATTTAGGATGAAGCTGGGCATTGTAGGTCATTATGATATATTAATATTTCATTTTACTCTTATTCAGTAATTCTACTTAAGAGTCTAGAAATAAGCTAGATGTGGTGTTATATGCTTGTAATATCAGTGCTCTGCAAGGCTAAGGCTAGAAGACCACAAGTTAAAGTCTGGACTGGGCAATTCAGCAAGACCCTGTCTTAAAATCAAAAAAGCAGGGGAGGCCTTGGAATGTAGCTGAGTGAGAAGGTCCTGGGTTCAAACCCTAGTACAACACACACACACACACACACACACACACACAAAGTCTGGAAATACACACTATTTAATGATCTAATGATGATATCACCATTTAAATAATGGTGAAAACACCTGAGCCCTGTGATCCTGGCTATGAGTAACTGGAGTATAGCAGGTCAGTAAACAGTAGTATAGCCCTGGCAGCCATGGTCTGCTCCACATCCCTCAAGTCCCCTTCATCATCAGGGAGAGGGCAGCCCCACACTCACAGGAGTGGAGTGCTGCTGCCCATTTCTTTGAGCGTTGTCACCCAAGACGGAAGTGTCTATGACAGCATCAGAAATGCATGATCACCAACGTTTCCTAAGTATGAAAAGTACTTTTCTAAATTTTGTCATTGATGCACAATACACTGCTGAACAAAATGATACTTACACATCTTGAAATTCTTCTAGAGTTTTTTGTGGTGTAAACACATTTAACAAACTAATGATCTGAAAAGAAAAAATTAATTATGCCTCAGTATATCAGATGAGTCTTCTTGATTTTAACAGTCAAACATTAAAAAGTATCAAAACTAGAAAAAAAATCATAGCAGAGCTCATGGCCCATCCTGGGACTTCTCCGACACCATAGTTATGTGAATCAACTATTGTTATTGTTATGGCTTTTATCGAAACATTCTATTAGGTGGCATTTAAAAACAGTTAATCATCAATTAAAAATAAGATGCACTTTAAATCAATCACTTTTATATGTCCCTATTAGATTATTATTATAGAATTTAAATGCAATGTCTTTCTGGTTCTGAATGTAAAAGAATAAAAATTATGAGTCTAAAAACACTAAAGTAATATGTTAACTCTGAAAACTTCAATATTATATTTAATTTCTGAAAAAGTTTAGAAATATGAAAGTTAAACTTGTACTTTTTGGTATTACAAGGATAAACTGCCTCATAGCTTTAGAATATTTACTTAAAGAAGATTCAGAAGGTTGATCAGGCTGCAGACTTCCTTCCTACCCTTTATGGTTGTTAAAAAGGAGGCTCATTGCTTTGGGCATCAAAAAAAACCTCAGTCATTTCAAATGACCAGGGGAGAGGACTGCTCCCTGGGATGATCCAGGACTGGGATGAGTGGCCAACAAGGAAGAAATTAGTGGTGTATACATACTGAATCTTATGCCAGGACATGTGGAAAATGAAGCAAAGTTTTAAATCTAAAACATGAAACTATAAAACATTAGAAAAGAGATAAATGTTTATAAAATTCTGGTATTGAAAAATCTTTTCTTAGCATGACAGGAAACTTAGAGTATTTGATTATATTAAAGCAAAACCAAAAATATAATAAAAAAAATCAGTATGTCAAAAGCAACATAAATAATGTGAAATAAAAAAGGTTGATAGCTCTACTATATAAAAACTTCTAATAAATACCTAAAAAAGAGGCCAACCATTCAAAAGAAAGATAGACCAAGAGCATGAAAACTAAATTCTCAATAAGGTAAAAATAAATCACTAATGAACATGGAAATTCAACTTCACAAATAGTCAGCCACAATATGTCATCCATCAGACTGGCAAAAAGAAAAAAAAGTCAGCAAAATGTAGTGTTGGGAGATTCTAAAGATATTCTCAGATATTTTTCATGGAAGTAAAGAACTGATGGTTTTTCCTGAGGTCAGTCTGTCAGCATACATTATACCAGAAGTGTTCAGATTTTTTGCAAAATAGGAACTCACCTGGAAAAACATGCAAATACTCATGTGTAAGGATCTTCATTGCACCATGTTTATAATGGCAAAAAGCTAGACATAATCTATCCAACAACAGGTAATTTGTTAAATAAATTATTGTGCATCTGTATTACGCAGCCATTTAAAAACGGATTATATCTATGATCATTAAAACACCCACCAACAAAAAAGCAGGACGATGGATTTTGTTTATCTATACATGCAAAATATGTATAAAAATGCCACTAAAATGTTGATCTGTGGGGTAGTGAGACTTAGGGATTTTTGCTTTCTTAGATATGCACTTTAAATTTTTAAAAATAATATTTTTATAACCTAAAAAATTTAAGTAAGTAAAATAAAGCATGCATTGGAGAAATTAAACCAACTCAAACCACAGGCTCAAAACAAATCCACCAATTTCATAATATCCCTACCTCAAAAAGACCCAGCACAAATGTTTTAAAAAAGTGAACCATATATGGTTTAGTATAATTTTAAATCTTCTTCCCTCCTCCAAAATGAGAAGGCAATGTTCTTGTGAGTTAATTTCCAAAACCTCTTTCAGATTTCACATTTTATGATACACTTATCACAAGGCAAGGTTATCTAAATTATGCTTAGAGACCACTAGTAGGACATACGGCATGGCATGCTTGAGAAAAACTTCATTTTCTAGAGACATATTATTAATCCTACTAAAAACTTAGTTGTATGTTACTATGAAAATACCAAGTACTGCTATCTTGAACATCATGTAATAACATGTATTTAATTAAAACTGAGATTTCTGTATATAAGGCAAAAGCTAGATATACAAAATTTTCCCAAAAAATATTTAGGTGTTTTTCAATGTATGTTAATCTTTGTTCTTATTTTATGAAAAACAGAAATAATGAAACCAAATGGCCACAGGATTAAATGAGCATTTCTACCTTAACTGAGTGACCTAAATTCCTCTGGAACATGAACCATCTTTGTAACTTTGACTTCCCCACTGTTAATTAAAAATTTTATCCCTAAATCAAGTGTGGTGGCACATGCCTGTAATCCAACCATTGGGGAGGCTGAGGCAAATGAATTACAGTTTGAGAGCTTATCTCAAATCACAAAAGAATAAAATATAAAAAGGGGTAGGATGACAAGTGCAAGGTCCTGCCTTTGATTCCTGGTACAAAAAAAGGGAGTGGGGGCGGGGATGTAGCTCAAGGTGAATGTCTTCAGTTCAATCCCATAACAGGAAACAAACAAACAAACAAACAGTCATCATTATCATTAGTTTATCCCAGGTCTGAACTCATGGTATATCAAAAGGTCCTGAAGATCATCACCTCATTAACATAAAAGTATATGGAGGAAACTTACATATAACTTACATTTTTATGATTGACACATTTTAAGAGGACAAGTTCGCGATAAGCTCTTTTTGCATGAGTTTGGTTTTGAAAAGGACGGCTTAGTTTCTTGACTGCAACATTAATCCCAAGAACTGTATCAAAAGCAGCACTACAATTAGGAAATACAATAAGCAATCCATTAGAATGGTTTTGGTAAACAGCAATGGTGACTATGCAATAAATGTGCTGTCTTTGTAAAAAAACGGACACAGACCATCTCCACCTCGCTTCAGCCCAAGCATAGGGTCCACGTGGAGCCACAGCCGCTGCGCGCACAGCTACCTCTGCAATGGCGCCACTACTGAGCTGAGCAAGCTGGGATTATTATTTTCAGAACCAGGCAATTTAACGCAGCACGTCAGACAGCAAGAATGAAACGGTCAGTTTAAAAAAAAGTAAAGAAACTGAAAAGATTCACTGTCATCACTGATTAAAATGTGAGCACATTTTGGGGTTAGAAGGATGGTTGAGTTCATGAAAATAATCCAAAAAATTTAAGTGTATTGAATGTGTTTTTCCAAGATGAGAAAATATTAGCTTGAGGTAAATGCTCAAAATACAAAATCTGAAAGCAAGCAACTTTTAATCCCTAAAGTAAACAACCATGTTTGACAGGCTGTTAATACTACCTCTTACTATGGTAAAAATGAAATCTAGAGCCTGTGTTTCCAGCATCTGATAAGATTTTCCCTCATAAAATTTAGTATTCATTTTCCTCCGGAAAACAGACATGAAAAATTGAGTAGCCTGACCACATATTTTCAGATTTCAAACTACCATTAACAGTATCATTAGCTTATCTTTTGACTATATCACTCATCAGACAGTAACAGCTACTAAAGGCCATCTGAGAAGTAGGCATCATTTTAAATATTGTGTCCATTTATTTGTTCTGTAAGTTTATAACACTGGTTACACTTTTTTTTTTTTTTTGAGACAGGGTCCCACTATGTAGTTCAGGCTGGCCCTGAACTTGCAGCTTTCCTCCTGTCTCAGCTTCCTGAGTACTGAGATTACAGGCATGCACCACGATACCTGGCACTTTTTCTTATTAATGATTTTTGGGGGCCAGGGATATAGTTCAGTGGGTACAAGGTCCTGGCAAGCACAAGGTCCTGAGATCGATTCCTGGTACAAAAAAAAAAAAAGCTTTTTGGCCAAATGAGTCTAACTTAATTCAACAGTTTTTAAAGGCTATCCACTATAGTTTTCAGTGAAGAATGATTAGAAATAGCATTTCTCATGATTGTCTTTTCTTTAATTTGGTTAAGACTATATATATATATATATATATACATATATATATATATAAATATATATGCATATGCTTGTATGCAAATATATCAGTCATAAAAATATTGAAGATAAATTTGTGAAACAAATCATTAATATACATATACATATGTATTTGTACCTCTATATTTCTACGGTTCAACACTTTGAAAATGGACATGTCTTCTTGTTTTAAGTATTTGTCCAAAGTTTAAGTAGAAAGGTGATATGAGAAAGTTCAAGGGCTCTGCTGTACAACATGGTAATTGCAGTTAATAACACTGTATTAGAGTCTTTAAAATTGTTAAGAATCAATTTTAAGTACTCTCACCACAAAAAAGTGAGGGTAATGAGAATGTAAATTAACTTTAGCTATTCCAGAATGTATGTGTATATATACGTATTTATTTATTTCAGTGCATAAGCATATACTTTTCATTTGTCAGTATATGTTTTATCCAAAATGAACCAGATGGAATTAGAAACATCTAAGTGAATACATGCTTTGCCATTCCTGGTTCCAACTCCAGGAGTAATGACTTTCAATTCTTCATGATTTTGGTTCTTATGATCACTTAATTCTAGAAAGTGTATTTTTAGCATTGTTTTTCCATTTGTCAACTTTAGAAAATATTCCCTACAATGAGGATTAGCCACCTACTTAAAATGCCCAATACAACCCATGTTTGTTCTCATGTTATTTTTAGGCTTTTCTTTGGTTACCTATGTAACTTTAAATAATATGCCTAAACTCATTCGGTCAACTTTTAAAAGAACCTCTTGATTCCCCAGTATGAGGAATGAGACTATTATATGAGGCTACTATGAGGCTAAAAAATGAGATTGTTATATTCCATTTCCTTTCATCTATCTTCCTCCTTTTTCTTCAAACTTCTACTTTAAATGGTCGAGCTTACTAATACACTTATTTTTATATTTATAGAAAGCCTTTTGTGCTCCACTTTAGGATGTGTCTAAAAACTGAAATCCAGTACAAGGGTTATGTATGGATTTGCACATTTAAATCTTTCTAGTTCCACAGCTGGGATCACATCTCATTTTTCTAAGACAACATGACCTTTGCTCCCACTCATACAAAAATTGGGAATGTTTCCAGAATGGGTTCTCTTTTCTTAGATTCCTTCAATTATTCAAACATCATGTCCTTTTAAATGTTTTCCATTTAGATCATAATTTTTTTTCTAGCTTTCTAACATACCACAAATTTCTAATAAACATTCTTTTATTAAGAAAAATATACCCTTTTAAGCCTATCACCAGTATTTATTTTTTGGAAATCATCTCATTCTTTGAAAAGCCACTTCTCTTGGATTTTCTTTTAAAACCTGTTGTATAACTACTACCCTGGGATTTCTTTTCACTGATCTCCACTGTTCTTGAATTATACATTCCTGTATTGCCCTTTTCCCCCACTTCTTTTTGGAGACAGGGCCTTGCCATGTAATTCAGGCTGTACTTGAACTTGCTATGCAGCCCAGGCTGCCTCAAACTTGCACTGATCCTCCTGCCTCAGCCTCCTGAGTGCTGGGATTACACATTCACTATGCCTGGCTAGACTTTCTATTTGAATATATCCTCAAGGATTTTCCCCAGAGAGTATATGAAAGATTTAAGACTTTGCCCTCAGCCTTGATTGAGAATTTGTCTTCCAAGATTAAAATCAACTTTTTTCTCAGAACTTTCAGGGAATTGCTCCAGTGATTTCCAGCTGAGTGCTGTTTGTGAGGTATGTATCTCTGAGGTTCATTCCTGTGCTTTGTTTCCCCTTTCTCAGCTCAATGACTTATCACAAAGAGGCATGTTCCTTTAGCTCCCAAAGGCCCTCCCCACACATCTTCTTCCAACTGTTCCCCTCCTGTCTGTCAAGGAGAACTATTTCTGATTATTATAATCATCATTTCCTTGCTTTTACCAGCTAAATATGTATCCTTTTATGAAACTCCTATCATTTATCTTGCCTGGATTTTAAAATCTTCTTACTTCTGTTATACATTATGAGATACACCCATATTCTGTCTAATTTTATTTTTTTGTTGGTACCTCTGTTAGTCCTTTGCATGAAACACAATGTTGATATTTTCACTGTTTTTAGTTTTCAAGTGATTGTAAAAAACAGTCATAAACATTCTTGTACTTGACTCTAGGTGCTCTACACATTTGTTTCTGATGAGTAGACAGCTAAGACCGGGAGCGCATATATTGTATTTTAATAGATAATACACAAATTCTTTCCCAGAGCAATTCTGTCAAGTTCTAGGCCCACCAGCATGGAAACTTCACCACTGAGAGCTATGTGTGAGAGGTTCCATATCCTCACCAACACTTGATATTATCAACAGTTTAATTTTTAACCATTGCTGATTGTACAGCAATATTTCATTGTATAAGAATATAACTTTAATTTGCATTTGATTAATAATGATAGTAAGCATATTTCCCTATGTTTATTAGCTATTTGGATGACCTCTTTTTGTGGCAACTATTTTATATTTGACATTTTATTGATAGGAATTCTTTATATATTCTGAATAAGAGACTTTTGCCTCTCATATACATTTTCCCTGGTATTCATGGAAAACTTTACCCAGGACCTCCATAGACATAAAACTTTGTTTAAAGTGATGCAGTGTTTGCATATAACATATGCACATCTGCTCATACACTTTAAACCATCTTTACACTTCTCATAGTACCTAATACAATGCAAGTACCATGTAAGTAGTGGTAGTTATATACTATTTAGGGACTGATGATAGAGAAAAGCTCTATACATGTTTAGTATAGATACAATTATTTTTTCTAAATATTTTTGATCTGCAGAATCCTGAGGTATGAAAGGTAGACCATGTGTCTTTTCACGTTCTATGCTTGTATTTTCAAATTCTGATGATATTTTAAACATAAGTTCTTAATTTTAATACAAATACATCAATGTTTTATTTTTTAAATAAAGAAATCCTTTAAGATATTTCTAGATTATCCTCCTATATTATCTTAATATATATAAGATATTTTATATTATTCTATATTATCTTAATATATATAAGATATTTCTATATTATCTTTCTATATTATCTTAAAGTAGCTTTATTGTTTTGCCTTATATATTTAGAACAATTTAATTAGATTGATTTTTGTGTTAATGTGTCAAACCCACTGCTTTCCACAACTATGTTAAGTTCATTAAGTAAAACACCACCCATTCCCACTGCTCTGCGAGGCCACCACCATCATGAACAAGGAGTCAACCATGGTGGCACATACCTGCAATCCCAGCATCTGGGAGGCTGAGGCAAAACGATCACAAGTTCAAACTTAGTCTTGGTAATCTAGCAACTTAGTGAGACCCTGACTTGAAAAAGAAGAAAAGATAGTTTGGTGTGAAAGCCATTGGTATGATCCTTACTACCACATACACATACAAGGGGAGGAGAAGGGAGCAAGAGGAAGAGGAGAATGAGGGGGAAGGGAAGGAGAAGAAAGGAGAAAGAGGAAGAAGCCAATCTGTGTGGGGTACTGCTTCCAGGTTCTGGGATTCCCAGACTGTTGTCTCTGGTTGGGCCCAATCCATACAGATATGACCATGGCTCCTGAGAAGGCTTCATAGCTAGAAGAGAGAGTTTTCCTCTGTTTTTCTTAAAGAGGGGACATGACCATTCTGGAACTTCACTTTGAAATGTACATTTTAGAATCAGTTTGTTAATTCATTTTTTGAAAAAGGTTATTTAGATTTAGGGTTCAGTCTATAGGCAAATTTTAAGTCATAACTTTATAGTACTTATAGTAACTGAAGAACATGATATATCCCACTATCAAGTTTATTCTAATTTTTTAAAGCTTTTTACAGAGGACTTTTACATTTTGTTAGTCCCCCCCCACATATGTAATAATTGAACATTTTTATCTGATTTAAAATGCTACCCTTTGGGAATTTTCATTCTCTCCTTCTTTCTGAGACAGGGTCTCACTGTGTAGTACTAGCTGGCCTTGAACCTACTATGTAGCCCAGGCTGGCCTCAAACAGTGATCCTCCTGGCCCAGCCTCCCAAGTGCTGGGATTACAGGTGTGCACTACCATGCCTGACCTCTCTCTTTCTTTCTCCCTCTCTTTCTCCTCTCCTCGCCCCTCCTTTCTCCTCCCTCCTTCTTCTTCTTCCTCCTCCTCCTCCTTCTCTTCTCTCTGGAGTCTTCTTATATTGCCCAGTGCTCAAGTGATCCTCCTGCTTCATCTTCCTGAGAGCCTAGAACTATAGTGTGCAATGCTGCATCTAGCTATGGAATTTTCATTTTCTATATGCTGCTAGAACATAAAAAATGCAATTAAATATTTTTTATACATGACCCTATGTCCTACAGAAGGGCCAACAACACTTGTTAAATTCACAAAAGGGAGATTATCCAGGTGAACCTACTCTAATCACAAAAAACTTTTAAAGGCAGAATCTCTACAGGCTGGTGGGAAGAGGGAGAAAACAAATCTGATTCACGAAGAGTGCTGAGAAAGCCCTTCCTGCCCCACAGATGGAGTTACCTGAAAGGAAAGCAGGAAGTCTCTAGGAGCAGAGATGGGCTCTCACTGAAAGAAAGCAAGGAATGGGGGACCTCAAACCTGAAGCTGTAAAGAAGGCGATTCCACCACAACCTGAATGAGCTTGGGAGCAGATTCTTTCCCAGTCTCCACAGACAGGCCCAGCCCAGCCAACAGACGGACTCTAGCCTGTAGGGAGGTGCTCTTCAGGGAACACAGGCAAGCCCACTCACATTTCAGACCTAGGGATCCACTTGATAATGAAAACAGGTTATTTTAAGCCACTAACTTTGTGTTCCTTTGTTATGCAGTCATAGAAAACTAATATACCCTGCTTCTTCTATATTTTTCTATTCTTTTGTCTCTCTGGGCTTCATTCTGGGTATTTCGGGCTGGCATATTTTCCCAGGTCACTAATTCTCTCTTCAGTTATAGCTAATATGCTGACAAACTCAGTTAATAATTCAGTCACTATAGTTCTTAGTTCTAGAATTTCCATTTAGTTTTTTTTTTAAAGTTCTAATTTACCCACAAACATTTTTCATTTTTCCTTTTATCACCTTGAAAACATCATCACAGCTTTTTAAAAATGTGGATATAACATTAATATCTCCTACAGATGTGCTTCTTTTGTCTGTTACTTATTTCTGGTGGATTTTATCTTACCTCCTTGTGTGTCTAGATATTTTGCATGTGTTGGATCCTGTAAAGCTGCTATCTAGAAATAACTAGATATGTAGTATGATACTGTCTTCTTCTGGAGAGAATTTACATGTACTTCTTATGGGCAAAGGGGCCCTAACAATCTAGGTTCACCTCTGTAGAAATTCAGCAGATGAGATGGTGATCTGAAGCTAAGTGGTAGTACCTCCATGGACTTGACTCTCTACCCTTTATGTATCTCTAGGATATGTCCCTTTAATGGTCCTTATACAAAGCAAAAGAAGTTTTCCAGACTCTGTTAAGGAACCCTGGATCCCAACTCTACTTCCTAATCATAGAAAGTCCAAAGCACTGCTCAGTCTCTCAGATGTTCCTTCCAGAATTTAAATAAACCTCAAGGCCCTAAATGCTAGGCTCCCTACACTAGCCTTCTGTCCTTCCCTGGATCCTAACAGCAATTCTTCACCATCTTACTAGCTCTCTAGAACAAATGCTGAGCATGAGTAAATTGTCAGTTATTTCATAGATACATTTTAAATTAATATTCCTAGTTTTAGCTGCCCATGTCATCTTCATTCTCTGTACCTGTCATTTATACTTCACAGCCTCTTTGTAGTTCTACAAGAACCTCTTTGGGTTTTACTGTAGCAGAAAATGCCCCCCAGTGAGTCAGCTAGTTGCCCAGGTAATTGTTCCTGTTACAGTTCCTCTAACTACTGTGTCCCAGAAACAGCTGGTTACTGATGCAAGACCAACTGTGCTGACCTCTTTGGTACGGGGCAAAGATCTTGCCAGGTCCCAATGGGAAGGCGGGCCCTTGACATTTCTCGAGTCCCCTCAGAGGTCTGGAGGAAGATTCTTGGCTCTTGTTCAAGCAGGTCACGTTGGACCCCAAAGAGAGGAGGACGCAGTTTGTCTGTCTGTCTGCCTGCCTGCCTAATTCAGGCAGGATCCCTGGGGAGACCTCAGTTAGTCTGTCAGTCCTGCTCAGCTCAAGCAGGAGAGTCTGATCACCTCTCATTAGTCAGGCCCACCCTCCAGGGAAGGGGTTGGAATGTTTAACCTCTGAATTCCTGCTGAATGAATATGCAAGTAGACTGGACAGTGTGTATGCAACAGGCTGCTCCATCTGTGCACCAAGACTGGGAGGCATTGAGTCTTTCCCTTTGTGGTTCCGTAATGATCAATATATGGCATAACTGAGGCCTCATGCCCTCCTTAGCTAAGTAGTGCTGAAGTTCCTGCAAAGGGCATGGCCAGGTGGGCATCTGACTGGTCTCTTTCTTACTGCAAATAACTCATCTACTTATTTTTATTTGTTCTTTTATCAAGCTAGGTGCTTGATTTATCATCTTCAATCAGAAGTTCTAAATTACCTTTTAGAGGTGAAAATATGAAGACCCAGTAGGGGTCAAAGTCATAGCACTGTGGGTTGTATGGGTCAGAGCTAGACTTAGAACTCAGATCCTCAGGACATAGCCACTCTGTGCCTTTTATCACACACCATCCTTATCATGGAATTTTTGTTGCAAACTTTATTTATATTAATATAGTGACAAAAAAACCCCAATTTAGAAATAGACCAGTGTTCATGCTTATGGAAAACTAGAAGAAAAACAAATATTATTTCATGTTAAGTTAGTAATCATTACTTCTAAGTTTTGCCAGACCTAATATTAAACACTTTTTTTAAAAAGTCAAATATTTCATAGAACTGTGTTATAAAATCTTTCCTATTTTGGTTGAACAACTTGAGATTTTAGAAGGATAAAGCATATACATATTTTCCTACGAAATCTTGCAATTAATATTACTACATAACTTAGTTGATTTTTATGAATATTTTAAAATGATAAGCAATTAAAAACTTATTTCCTAATAAATTTTATTAATATCTAGTGAAAAAACTAGAAATAAATCAATGACAAATGTAAAAGCAATTCAAAACTAAGAGTCAGGGTTTGGGCTTGCAGCTCACTGGGAGAGCCCTTGCCAAGCATATGTGTGGGTCCTATGCTCAATACTCAGCACTTAAAAAAAAACTGGAGGTCAGAATATTTTATTCTGATTCTAGTTCTTCTTCATTTTGTACAGGTCTCTGGCCTAACATGCATTTTGGTTTTTGAGCCCCTGTCCCTGTATCTTCACAATACTCTAATTTAATATAAAACTAAACAATTTATGAACCATATACTACTGCTAATATATTTCTCAAAAACACAAAAATAATAATAAATCATGCTCCTGAATTAGACTCCTAATGCTACTATAGTAGGTTACCACAAATCATTGGTTGTAAACAACATACACTTATTATTCTGTAGTTCTAGAGGTCTGGAGTCCAAAGTGTGTCTCACAGGATTAAATCAAGGACTGTTTCCCCTGGGAGGTTCTACAGGAGAACTGACACTCTTCCCTTTTCTAGCTGCTAGCAGCTTCATCTATTCCTTTGTTCCTGGCCTCACATTCCTCCAAGCTTCTCTTGTTACCACATTTCCTTCTCTGACCACAACCTTCCTATCCTCCTTTTAAAGAATACTTTCAGCAACACTGGACCAGTCAGCTAATCCTGGCTAATCCTCACCTCCGGATGGCTCATCTGACTCACAGAGCTCCTTCTGCTGTGCAAAGGAGCATGTGCACAGGTCTAGGCCTAGGCTGTGGATATCGCTGGGGGAAGGGAACGTAACCCAGTGTTAGCGTATCTCCAAGGGTCACTGATTCACTAACAGATGACCATAACGTACATTAATAATAAAAGGAAGTTTTGGATAATCAAACAGTGGTAAAATGATAATATTTTAATAAACAATATGATAGAAAATCCAAATCTTGTTGTCAAGATAGTAGCTAACCAACGGTTGTATTTATTTTAGCAAAAGTAATTTTTTGTTTTAAAAGAGTATTGTCATCACCACATTGTTTCCCCAATCTTACTTTGTGTCTTAAACCTAGTTATGAACAATGGAACATTCTTTTGATTTATAATTCATCTTTTATTTGGAAGTGGATGGTAATTTGACACATAATTTGAGGGGGTGGTAGACAGAAAGAAGACAGGAAGGGAGGTTTTGAGGGAATTCACTTTATAGCTGTAGATAGGCAGCTACCTAAAATATGGGTTTCCTTTATCCCACTTGGTTTGCCATTCACTTGTCTTTGAAAGTTAGTAGTAATGCAAATACTGTATATTGTCAAAAGAATGTTCCATTACTCATAACTTCTAATTAATATTAAAGCTTGAACCCATCCACTGACTTGAAAACTTCTCTTGGCACAACATACTTAAGTATAGGTTGAGTATCCCTAATCTAAAAATTCAAAATCTGCAGTGCTCCTAAATGTAAAGCTTTTTGGGTACTGATATCATGCTCAAACAGCTTTAGATTCACAGTTTTGGAATGCTCAACTGGTAACAAAGTCTATGCAAATATTCTAAAATTTGAAAAAACAAACAAACAAACCAGACATCAGAAATAAGCAGATGTGCCTAAGCATTTCAGACAAGGGATACTCGGCCTGTACCAACATACTATTATTCGGAAGTTAGGGTTAGGGCTATTTCAGGCAAGAGCTGGGCATTCCTTCTGAACAGCCTCTTCTCCCTGGGTAGATCACTCAGACATTTTGGACTCAATCCTCTTAGAGCCTGGGGCCATCAACTACCTGGCCCCAAGGGAATAACAGATGTCCAATCACACATCTCTGCAACACTGGGTCAGTTCAAAAACTGTTCTCTCTACTATATGAAAACATGGACTCCTCTACTAGGACACTCAAAGGAGTTCTTTTTCTTCAATCCCCTCTGCCTATAGCTGTAAACATTAGATGCTTAGCTTCAATAGGTTTTTTGAGAGGCAAAGATAATTTTGGCTTTACTGACCAAAAATAGAAAGGAAAAAAGTTCTGCCCAGAAAACTAAGGGACTAAAGTTTGGGAAGTGTTGATAACTGTAGTCTAGAAAACATGTGAAGAACTTTACCTTTAGCTGGCCAGTGATGTTGCAGCAGCTGACTGTCTTACCATGCAAGAGACTAAGATTCAGGGTCAGACTAATGGTTCTGATGTCCTGGGCTGGACACACAGCTGAAGAGAGACACCAAGGAAGACGGCCAGCCCAACCCCTCACACAGCATCCCTTCCTGGTTAATCCATGGTGTCACCATGATACTGACAGGCCTCATCCTGCCAATGAATGGCAAGGCACTGCAATGATGGCGCCTAGAAATGAACAGGAGTGATTGGGGATAAAGGGGAGGGGGAAAGGTGGCCATGATGAAGAAATGAATAAAACTTCAAACTTCCATTACACCTCACTGTTATACCTACTATGCTGATATCAATGATAGGAGCAGTGCAAAAAAAGGAAAAAAAGAAACCAAGAGAAACATTGCTAACCTATTTAAATTTACGCAGCTTTCTGAGAATTGGGTTTGTATCCTAAAATCTGACTACATATAACTACAGCAAGAGGTAGATTCAATTTAGCTCATAAGCCTGTAACACTATTGTTATCAATAGTGTTTCTAAATTCTGACGATTTAGTTTTACTTTTTACTACAGCAAAAACAACCCACAGTATTAAAACAAATCATACTTACCAAACAATTCCTTGGGCCCCAGAGCCTATTGGTTTTAACTGCTGGTAACGTTTTAAGACAGTAAAAGTTGAGTCTGCCACTTGCACACTGTAAAACTGACTATCACATTTATTGTCACTCATGATGTAGTGTCATACAGTATTCCAAAGAGCTTCCGTTGACAAGAGTCCTTAAAAGAGAAACAGAATGAACATGTATGCTTACAGAAACATCCATGCACAACTCACAAATTTATTGTGCTATAAGACAACGTGGCTCTAAGTTCATAAACTTGGTTTGCCCAAGTTCTGAACTTAAGCAAGACATGAAAATGCAAAGACATTTCAGTAGTATAGGACCATTATGAAACGAAGGGATTTTGAGGCCTAGCAAGATCACATTAAGGAGCTGGATTAGAAGAAAACCATTTTCAGAGAAAATAATTTACACATTATTGCTAGCCGTGCCACTAAATATTTCTCAGCAATTTGCTTCCTATGGGACCAGCTTAAGTCTAGCAATCTCAACCAGTGCTGGGGGCTTCAGGATGATTACCTTCAGAATTTCTAAAGAAAAGCAAACAGACCAGCCTCTTGCTAAGTGCCCAGATCAGGTGACAGTGTTACACCAGAAAGCAACATTCATATGTCAGAGTTACAGGCCATGAGGACTGGGGACATTGGTGTGTGCTTTGCATACCACAGATGCATGAGGATACGTGTGGAGATGGATTGTATCCTTTGTACCCCACAAACTCTGCTGTATCCCCACAGTACAAAATAACAACCGTACAGAGTTTATGTATGGATGTACAAGTATTCACTGGTGCCACAGAAGGTAATTTTTCTGTGCTTTAGGCAGCAAGCTGAGATTCCCACTCTGCAGAACCCTGGATGATTTATATAGAAACAAGCAAACATTTACTTGGTTTCCCAGCTCTTATCTGAGAACATTCATGGAAAAGTTAGCAAACTATTTATTTTGGTCTTTTTTAAAATTAAAAAGTCAACAATAAAATCAAGTAGATAAACATTTCATACTGTATAAAAACACAGTATGAAATAAATATTTGTATAAAATATTTTTTCTATAACTCCCTCAAATTCTTGCTGTTTTGTTCTACTAATACCTAACATCTGCTCAATGAGCTTTCTGTGGTGATGATTTACAGTTCAACAAAATGGTGTCTGGATTTCCCTTACCTATGAAAGCAAATTAACAGCTAAACAAAGACTTAAAGTCAAATTAATAGTTTCTCCAAATAACCACTGCCCCATAATTTTCTCACCATTTTTGAGTCTGACCAGCTGGCCCTGGGGAGAACCATCAGTACTCTGCTCGGCAGGTGCCAGACAAACACAGCTGTCCTCCCTAACTTCCACAGAGTTATCAGCTTCAGTTTGCCCTGGAGCAGCTCTAGGCTTTGTGAGCTAGACACATACCCAGGCTGCACTGCTGTGAGGGGCATCGAGATGTAGCATAGGCCAGCAGGACTCTATACCCAAGCTTGGGCAAGGGAACAGGGCTTTCCTGGTCACTATGGCATTGAACACTCCAAGGACAAGACAAGTAGGGACAATGTAAGAACCCGAAGACCCTTCACCGATCTGACCCACACTATACCATTTCATGATTCCCCACAACACTGTCTCATTTTTACTGATATCTGAATGAGTATCCTTTTCTAAAGATTAGCTTATTTATAGTTTGTAAGAGGCTAAAACAACTTAACATGGTGGGGGTACTTTGTACAGGAAGGTGATAAGCATTTTAAAGGCACAGCTAGAAACCAGTCTTGCAATAGCCTATGATTCACTATTTAGGGGGAGAAATGTTAACTGAGTCCATTAGCCATACTGTATACAACCCATAAGAAAAACATAAATGAAGACATAAGAGAAGAGGCCCAACACACTGACAGAGGTGCAGAAGACAAGGCAGACTTCCTGAAGGAGGCAGCATCTGCCAGGGACAGACAGTAACGATAGAGTAGAGTGTAAGCTGACTGAATCCACACATACTAACTGCTCAGCTTGCAGGGACAAGGGTAAAAGACTCCACACAAGGACCACTACCCACTAAAGCCTGTGCTACTGGGGGAACCCATCTCTTTGCTGCACTGTAAATAAGCCAGCTGGTTGTTTATAAAGTATTCACACACTGCAGGTGGGTTGTATGCCAGAACACAGCACCTGCTCCCGGTGAGCTGACATCCTCAGGAAGAGACCCAACACAAGGTGGACCCTAAACCCAGTGTAGACTTTGGGGTATAGAGAGAGGCAGCAAATACAGAAAGGCAGAGATGCATTCAAGTCATTTGAGATCTGTTTGCTAGGTAGTGGGAAAATGAAGATGGGGAGAGAAAATGAGGCCAGATTGTCACAGGCTAAGACAGCCAAGCTAAGTCACTCAGGCTGGTGCTGAGGGATGTGGGAGCCACCAAAGCACCAGATATTCCACAGATATTCTTCAGCCCCTCCCACAGAGAGAGTGAGAGGGGTTGAAGAGAAACCAGATGAAAATAACAGGATTGTGGTATGTCAGGAAAAGAAGGAACTACATGGCTTTAAGAAATTTTACTGGGTTCCAGGATTTACTGACCTGGAAATGAGACCAAAGAGCTAGACAGACGCAGATTAAGCTACAGAGTTGGGGAGTTCATTGGACAGGTAAATGTGAAAAGCAGCAGGAGGACTGTAGCACTCCGGGATCCACTCTCAGTTTTAGTAGCAGGCACCATCCCGTCCATGCTGGACAAATGGCTGCCCAACAGAGACTGGCAGCTTTCCCAGTGGCCAGCCATGGCCAGATGATCAATTTCTGGCCAACCAGATATGAGTAGAAAGATGTGAGCAAATTCTGGATCATGTTTCTTGTTTATCGAAGCTGCTTGCTCTCCAATGTATCCTCCCTTGCTGCCTGCTGTCTGAGGCATCAGCTGTCCTTGTCACATACTGGAGATGGTACAGCTGCCTGCCCTGGGGCACAGAGATGTCCCCATTCAAGACCACCTGCCCACACACGCTAGGACTGAAGCAAATCTGTTTCAACCTTGCTGAGCAACTCTGGAACTCTCTGCTATAGCTGCTGGTAACCTATACTCTAACTAGTAAGACACTAAGTTAGCTTCACTGAATTTTAGGAGTCTATCCAATCATATTTGGTTCTAGAATTATTAATATAATTTTTTTTTGTCTTAAGACAGATCTTCACTGTGCAAGTCAAACTGACCTTCAACTCACTTTGTAGCTCAGGCTGGCCTGGAATTTGTCTCCTGAGTGCTGGGATGACATGCATGCACCACCATGCCCAGATAGTAATATAATCTTAAAAGGTTTAAAAACGTTTCGAAAATTAAAATAAAGTACTCTCATTAGGCTGGAAAAAAAATCTATAATAGGATCTACCAAAGTCACATTTGGGCTGTATCAGGACAAAAGAACTTCAAGGCAACCAGAAAAAGGATCCAGTTTAGCTGTTAATGAATCTACTCTGATGAGATTATTTCAACAAAACAGAACATCAGCTGGTCTCACAAAATCAGATCTACAAATTGGGAAGTGCAAGAACTCTCCCTACAGCCATATTAGCCACACTTGAGACCCGCATGTGCCATGTGCCGCTTTCACTCCCTCGCCAGAGGGCGCTGGCCCCTCAACCGTGGCTTCCATTCAGCCAATGGGCCGGTCGTATTACCTACCACACAGCAGTTTCGGCGGGTCTGCCTTCTCTTATAGGCCGAGTCCCTCAAGACAGGGAAGCCAAATCCAGTGCTGCAGTGCGCGCCTGGCATGCACGAGGACCTGGCTTCAATACTCAGTAACCTTATTCCCCCAACCCTATCAAAAAAGCAGGAGGGTAAAGATGAGTGAATAAGTGCAGAAAGACAGATGGGAAGGAAGGCGTTGGGGAGGAAGCAAACCCTCCTCCCCACAGTCCTTTGCTGACAGTATCCACCCAGGCTCTAGGGCATGGATACTTTCACACAGAAGGCAAAGAGCTACAAAATGGTAACGTTTGTTTGGAAAGAAAATAAGGAATAGCTAATGAAATCTCTAAATGAATGTGAATTCTAACCTGGCAATTACAACTCAGTAAACGCATCTGCCCATATATTATTCAATTATTCAAAGGTATGTGTGTAAGGGTGTCCCCACACCTCTGACAGGCGGAAAAAGACCCTACAAATAACTTAAAAGACACACTGTGGATCAAATGAATAAATGATGGTGCAAAATAAAGCCATTAAATATAATGCATGGAGCTGGGCGTGGTGGCTCATGCCTGTAATCCCAGCACTTGGGAGGCTGAGGCAGCAGGATCGTTGTGAGTTGGAGACCAGCCTGGGCTACAGTGAGCTTAAGGCCAGCCTGAACTGCATAGAGACCCTGTCTCAAAAAAAAAAAAAAAAAAAAAAAAAAAAAAAAAAAAAAAAAAAAAAAAAAAAAAAAGACAAAAAAAATACAATGCAGGGACTTTATATATTGCAGTGGAAAGATGTCTAATATACATAAAGGAAATAAACAGTACATAATAGTAAGTTCCAACCTATTTAAAAAACAAAAAAAAAGTGGTTAAACAAAAAATTTCAAGTAAAAAAGCTACACGATGCTCCTTCTAACACCTGCGTGGAGGACAGGTTTGAGGCAGAGGAGATGAGAGGAGTGTGGGCCAGGCACAAGGGCCACATTTACAAATGCTCAGAGGATGACTTGTGAGGGGCCTGCTACTACCCCCACTGTGCCAAAGAAGAAACTGAAGCTTGGCTACGGTGAGGGAGTTACCTAAATTTTCAGGATGGCCCCAGCTTGACTGAGGTGTGCTTGGCCACAATATTTATCTCTTTCCAACACATCACTCTTAATTACTCTAATTTTATTTACAAATCCATGTGTCAAGAAGCCAGTGGGGACCAGTCCAGAAAAATACAAACTTCATTTTATCTGATAGCTTCCCTCTACGAAGTACTTTTCCTGTTGCTGAAGACAGATGATTCTGTGACCCAGCTTAATTAATCCTCTCATCACACTCAACTTCCAGAATACTCAAAATGCACTATTTAAATGAATCTATGTTAAAGTCACATTCTCAGACTCTCATTGTTGTACTCTGTGCACCCTGAAATTTTTATTATCAACTTGTTCTTTTTTTTTACTTTGATTCTTATGAACAAATGGCTTAGCATAACAAAGTGACTTTCCTTTTTGCAGTGTCAGGAATCAATCTCAGGGTGCTACATCTCCAAGCCAAACTTACTTTTAAGAACCTCACAGGACCACCCTTCTGAGTATACACCGAGACACAGAACATCAACAAGCATTTACTTACCACCACAATTACTGCTTGATGCTGAGGACCCAGCTTCCATGCACCCTGGCTTGTCTGTTCTAGGGCCACCAGCCCCGACTTCCAGCTATAGATAAGGCCTTCACATGTTCCCTGGTCCTGGCCACAGCCCATACCTGCTACTTCCAAACTACCCCACATTTGAGAGATGGGTCCACAGGAGAACTTGTACACAAACACTTGGAGCAGCTTTACTTATAAGAGATCAAAACTGAAAACAGTGTCCTTCAGTGCGTGGATGGTTAAATGGCTCTATATCCATACTATGGACAGTACCTAAGATACAGCTCAGCACTAGAAAGAACCAGTTACTGAAACACACAACAGCTTGGGTGATCTCAAAGCACTGTACAGTTGGCCCTGCATACTCATAGACTCTGCATCCGCAAATTCGACTGACTGCAGATAAAAAATATTGAGGAAGACCTGTGGGTACCAAGTTACAGTTACACAAGAGCAATTCAGAGATGACAACAAAGTACTATGCATTTCAAAAAACTAGAAAAGTTTCACCATAAAAAAACTAGTATGTGCCTGTTAATCCACCAATCAACAAGCTGAATATACACAAATCCAAGTTCAGCCCAGCCTGAATGACTTAGCAAGACCTCACCTCAAAATAAAAAATGAGAAAAAAGCTAGGGATGTAGCTCAGTGCAAAGGCCCTGGTTTTAATCTACAATACAAAAGAGAAAGGAAGGAAGGAAAGAAATGTTTGAAGAGATGAATATGTCTGATTGAATTTAAATATTACATAACATGGTACACAAGTATCAAAACATAATTAAGGATATCTTATTAATATGTAATTTTTATGCATTAGGCATCAGTTAAAAATAAATTTAAATTAAAAGGAAACATTTTGGGAAAATTGTACTGTACAAGTTCAATACAAATGCAATTTTTTCTCCATCATTTCCTAAACTAGATAATAAGTATTTACTTTGTATTAGGTATTATAAACAACCTAGAAGTGACTTAACAGTATATGGGAGGATGAACATAGATTACATGCAAATATTATGCCATGGAGTTTGACACCCATGTGGGGTCTGAACCCCATTGAGGGACAAGTAAACTTACTAAAGGTCTTAGTTACTTTTCTTGTTGCTGAGACAAAATACCAAACGCCCAGTTAGAGGAGAAAAGGTTTATTTGGCTTAATTTGTAGAGATTTCAGTTCATAGTTGGCTTGCTCCAAAGCAGGGTGGCACAGCAGAAGGGCATCACAGAGCAGGCAGGCAGCAGGCAGCAAGCGACAAACAGCGACTCTCTTTCTGTCCCCTATATCTTATCCAGGCTACCTGGATGAGTAGCACTCACATCTTCAATCTCAGCATCACACAGCCTAGACCCAGCCACCTCCAAAAAGCCCCACCTATGACTGCATGAGGCTTTTGGGAGACAGCCAGATATAAGCCATAATAGTAAACAAAGCCAATCTCAAAAGGTTACGTATTGTATAATCTCATGTATTCTTGAAATGTCAAAATTAGAAATATAGAACAGATTGGTAGTTGTCAGGGGTTACAGACAATGAGGGACAAGGTAGTTCATATGGCTATAAAAGGGTAGTGTGAGGAGATCTCTGATTTGACAAAATAGTTTTTTATCTTGAATGTAGTGGTGGTAGCAATATATGAACTCCACATGTGATAAAATGACACAAATTATATGCTCACCACACGAATGCCAATTTCCTCGTTTAATACCACAGTGTGGTTATGTACATACAGTCTTTGGAAAAAACTGGGTGAAAGATACATGGGATTTTACAACTCTATGTGGATCTATAATTATTACACGACAAAGAATTGAAAGAGACTCGTTGAAAATACAAAGTGATCACACCATTCTCCTGCTTGAATCTCTTATGCAGTGACTTTCAGAGTATGAGTCCAATCCTAAATACAGCCTCTAATCCACTCTTGGGCAGTGCCAAGCCACTGGGGTAAAAGGGACACATCTGTGTTGTGGGAACCCTGCCTGTACAGTTCTCTCTCTCTGAAATTAGTTCTACCTGTTCTGTTGCCCTAGCCAAACTTCACTGTCCCTCAAAAGCTGGTGCCAGCATCTTTTTGTAAGCCTCCCTCTGTACTAGGTATGTGCCCTTTGTTGGTCATCCCAATTTGTATTTCTCTTATTTTGCACTGCAAGTCTTTTCCACCTCTACTCCAGTTTAATGGAAGAAAATGACTTCTTATTTTAATCCCCTACACAGGGGGTGCCAAGTCAGTCTTTCTTATAAGCAAGTCTAAGCAGGAGAATAAATGGGATACGGCAGTGCAGAGCAGTGGTTCAGATCAAGATGCTGGAATCAGATTCCCAGTGGCTCAGCCGCTATCTGGGTGACCTGAGGCAAGTGACTGCACTAATCTGTTAACCAGGGATGAGTGCAGACTCACAGTGTACCTCTCAATAGGAGAGTGTCATCCACCTGACAAGGGTATACCCTAAAATGACCAAGTCTCACAGAGATCCAACTGTTAATTTTCAGGAAATACAGAGAAACATATTAAATCACATTGCAGAGATACAATTGGTAAAAGCTGGAATACTGCAGGAACAACCCATGGCCCCCAACAAGAAAAACAAAAAAGAAACAGAGAAGCTAAATTTCAAAGACAAACCATTCAAAAAATACAACTGTATCTGAATCTACCTTCCAACAAAGACATTATAAAATTTATGATATAACTAGAAATCTGAATACCAATTTATTATTTGATTTTAAAGAATTATTGCTTTTTCAAGTTTCAGAGTCCTTATATCTTAGAAATATACACTAAAAAATTCATGGATGAAATGATATTTAGGGTCTACTTGAGAACAGCATGAGGAGGGCTTTTAATGTGCTCTGATGTAAGTGAATTAAGTCAGGGATGAAACAAGACTGGCGGGGGTTAATAACTGTTGAAGCTGTATACAATTCTGCTTGTTTTTGTGTATGTTCAAAGGCCCCCACAGTAAACAATTATAGTAAGACTTTGATGTTGAAACTAATTCACATAATCACAACAGGCTAAAGTATTATTAAGGAAAATTAGGCAAATTGGCACTTTCCTAACCAAATGTAAAAGATAACTACACGTCAGATGAAAATAGTTGCTATAGTGCTAAATCAGTACCCTTAAGAGAAAAATCAGGTTTGTTTTATCTTATATATCATGAAAACAACTGGATATTGACTTTTCTAGCACTTTGATAATTAAGAGGACTTTTACTTTAAGTAAACAAATTCAAATACACCTTCAAACATTTATTTAGGGGACCAAGTAAAAACATTTTAAATCTCTTAGCAAATTATTATAAAGTCTTGGCATCCCATGAATTAAATCATCAAAGCTCTTGAAAGACTATGCCACAAAAGGATTATTTTCTACCCTGCAAAATTCTTGAGGACGGAAAAAAAAAAAAAGTTAAATACCATATTGGTGGTTGTTCTACAACAAATTAAAAGCCAAAAGAGCCAAGAACCCAGACAGAACGCTGACCTGGGGGTAGATCTGAGTTCCAATTCCACTTAACAGCTGCTTGCTATGAGCAGACTGCTGAGATACTATGTGCCTCAGTTTCCTCCTCTGTTAAAAAAGGTTTCAAGTCACTACTCTCAGGGCCCCAATGACAATCAAATAAGTACCTGGGCTGGCAATTGGGCAAACAGGGCTCAGCTGCCCTGGCCTTAGGCTACTTTTCTAGTGCCTTACTACTCTTCCCTCCCACACAGTCTGTCCGGAAGGCTGATAATCCTACAACCAAGCTGAGGGAGCTCTGCATTTGGCCAAGTGTAAGGTATTATAAAGAACACCTTAATTAGTTATTACCAACATTTAAAAATTGGGTGAGTACAAATTTGGAGTTCTGACTTCTTTTAGAGCTGAGAAAATTGCTGAATGAGGCTCTGGTTCCAGGGCCCCCAACACTCCAGGCCTTGAGAACTGATGCTTAGCTCCACAGTGGAGAAGTTCCTTTGCTGGTCTTGCTCTTTCTGTCTTCTTTGCCTGTCCCTGCCTGGCAAATTTCTGGTCACCATCAAGAGCCAACAGCACCACCTGTCACCTCCCCTACACAGCCATTGCAGACCCCTTCCACTACAACAGAGGCTACACCTGTCGGGGAACTGTGTGCACGCTGGCCTCTGCTGAGCTCCTGAGCACTCCAGGGGAAGGACCCTGCTGCTATCTCCTTTGTGTCTGTCCCTCAGGGCCCAGCAGAAAGCATGACCTAGATAATGCAGAATCCTCCTGAAAATGTGAAAGAAAGCTAAGTTAATAAAAATGTAAGATTTATATCACAGCTTGTTGACAGTTACCAAACAAACGGGTCAAGGACATTAAAATGTTTCAGAAAATAAGAACAAGTGTCTCTCTGCTCACAAGTTTCACAAGTTCAACAGAAGTTATGAAATGAACTGATAAGACAGACAACACAGAGCAGAGACATTCCTTCACTCATTCATCAAACTGAATACTTACTGCGCGCTTCCTCAGCACTGAGAAATCAGTGGCCAAGTCAGACAACTACCTGTTTCATAAGCTACAAAAAATAATACAGGCAAATAAAAGTTTCAAATCTGAGTACTTGCTACAAAGAAAATGAAACAAGATAATGAAAATAACTCAAGAAAGAAAGAGGGTGGTTATACAGGCCTCACTGAGAAGGTCGCATCTAACCAGGGGAAGGGACGAAGGATCTGGCGCTGCAGAAAACCACGAGGCAACTCCAAAGGCGCGCGCCCAGTGCAAAGGTCCTGGGGCAAACTGGTCTGGCGCGCTGCAGGCGGCAGCGCCCCTGTACGAGGGGTGATACCGGAGGTGGGCACTGCGTATGCAATGACAAGGCGCTGAGGCGGCGGGCAGGCGGGTCATCCTTCCACGCTCACCCGAGGGGCTATGTCTCACCCAGCGGTACACAAACGTGCACTGGGCCCCTGCCCAGGTGCTCCACACAGTCAACAACCCCGTCCCAACGCGGCAGACACTTCCGCGCTTTGCTGGGGAGTCGGGGAGCGCGAGGGTCAACGCTCCGACCAAGGTCGCGGGCCCAGCCCCAGGAGCCCGAGCATCAGCCGGAGTACCGCAGGGCGCAGGGAGAGAGCGAGGGAGGCAGGAAGGGAGAGGGGGCCCGGCTCCGCGGCTAGGCCGAAGCGCGGGCCGCAGCCTAGCCTGACAGCGGCGGGAGGGGTGACTGCGGCATCTGGCGGGGCTGGGCCGGCGCCCCCGCCCGCCTCCCGCCTCCCGCCCCCCGCGGCCCTCCGGCCGCCCGCCCCGCCGGCCCAGCCCGCCCGCCCGCCCGCCGGGCTCACCTCGCCTCCCGCCGCCGCGCCGGGGGAGAAGAGGCGGCGGGCGGACTGGCAGCGCCACGCGCTACCGCTCCCAGCTCCGCGACCCGGGCTCAGCCGGCGCCACGCTCTGCTCCGCTCCGCCTGTTGCCGCCGCCACCGCCGCCGCCACCGCCTCCAGGGTCTGAGAGGTTTTGGGCGCTCCGACCCTTCCGGTCCGCTTTCCTCACCCAGCCGCAGCCGCCGCGGCGCTAGCCTGAGCGACCTGCCCGCTGGCCAATTGGCGTGCGGAGAAACCGGGCGGGCACGACCAATCGCTGCAGGGGGCGGGCAGGGGAGGGCGGGGCAGATCGGGCAGCGCAGGGCAGGGCGGTGGGTTCGCGTCTGGCGGTTCAGGCAGCGCGGCCGAGTGGGCAGGTTGACTGCTGCGCTCGGGTCCTTAGTGAACGCGGGGGCGCGTGATCAGTCCGCCACCGTGCGGAGGCGACGGAAAGCCAGTCGAGCCATGGCGGAGCCTGGAGTCGGCGCTTGGGCCGCAGGTGCACGCTAGCGGCGAGGCAAGACCCCGGCCCTGGGGCCGGTCTGGAGCCCAGGGAGCCGTGGCCCGGGAGAGGCTGGGGCGGAAGGAGACCGGGTCCTGGCCCATCAGGGACGCGGAGTACGGGGCAGACGGCCGTTGGGCTTTCGAGCTCTGCAGCAGCCTCCAGTTTCCGGGTCGGGCCCCCGCAGGCCCTAGTTTGGAAGGTCGAGGAGGTCGGGGTTTGCAGTGTGGACCGATCTGCGTTTCGATAGTGGAGCTGGAAGGCGGCACGGGGGCTGACATCTTGGGGACAGCTCGTACATATGTGCCCGGGGCGGGTGGGCCTGGGCTTCAGGGCCGGGGGACCCTAGGGGGTGGTCGGTGATTGAGGGCGCCTTTGGCAGTGTGGGTCACAGGATGCCAGCGGTCTGGGAAGGGCCAGGACGGAGCAGGACCCGACCGCTGGGAGTCAGGGGCTAGCTGCGTTTCGGGAGGCCAGTTGCCCGGAACCTAAGGCTGAGCAAGTAGATGGGTCGCTGAAGGGATCCAGACGGCCTCCCTTTGGCCGTCCCAACCTTGGCCACCAGAGGGAGTTTTCTGAAGTCGAGTATGGCTTATCCCTGCTGAGGGTTCTAGCTGGGGCTTGTGGCCTGTGCTGAGGGTGGTCCAACTGCTAGGCTCCTGCCAAACCTCACCCCAGCCTTACCTGCTGCCTGCCTCATGTGCACAAGAGGAAGTAGAGCACCAGCATTTGCCATTAGGGGCGACTGGTGAGAAGCTTGGCTGTTAGAGCTATGGTTTCCCCAAGAAGCATTCATGAGTACTTCCTCCCTGGTTAGGAAGGAGACCCGGGTCCCAGACAAGCTTGGTTTTATAACTCTCCTACCATGTACGTAACAAAAAAGTCACTCCTAGAGACCTTCACACTGTTTCTGTTCATTCCAGAGACACTGCTTTTTACTGGTTTGTGAATGGTCATGCACCTTTATGGCCACAAGCTAGGGCTACATGATGGGGGAGGGAACTGCCCATGCCTTGGAAGAGCACAAGGGAGCCAGGTTGAGGTATGCAAGTGAGAAGACTGTCAGATGAGACCCTGCATGTGACTTGACACCTCAGGCTGGGGAAAAGCAGTTGAGGCCTAAACAGCCCAGCTCCTCAGCTAAGTCTGGAAGTCTGCTTAAGAGTTCTTAGCCTGTGACCCAGGCAAAAAAGACCTCTCAGCCCAAAGGTTCATAAATAAAGACCTATGTCCTGTGGTCTGTGAACCACAGGTCACGTGGACTTGGTGAGGGAGGTGGGAGGGGGATTGGTGTGAGGCCTTGAAATGGATTGGCATCACCAACTGGTGGTACCTGGATTAGTTTTAGCACACTGATAAGCCTTACTTAGCCCAAAGGTGCTTTGGAGTTTTTTGTTTGCTTTTACTTAGTTGCCAAGATTTAAAAATCAGGAAGCTTAGCTAAAACAATAAAAGGAAAAAACAACCCAAAGCTCCACCATTGGCTTCTGTTTTAAGGGTTAGATCTGGCAGCATGGGGCCTGCATTCCCAAGGGCAACTGCCTCTTGGTGAGGTCCCCAGTTTGCACCTGGTGATCCCCACCTGCTGCAAGTTTACTGTTCCCTAACTGCGTTGCCCCCCCTTGGCAACTCAAGCTGGAAATCTGGCTGTGGGGCTAATGGACAGCTGTTGAAGTGCATTAAGCAAGGAGTTCAGTGATGCAGTGAAGTGTGTACTTCAGAAGGATTGCTGGGCATGCATGATTCAGGGACACGGCTGGGAGCTATTGCAGAGACCCTTTTTGAGAGAAACTGAGATCTAGCTTGGTGCCATGGCAGCCTAAGATCTAGCCTGGTGCCCCAAGGAAGGAACTGATTCTAAAATAGTTTGAAGATCTTGGGGAATTACAAATTAATCTGTGATGAAGTACCACAGTGCACCCTCTAGAGTGGCTGGTGAATACGTGGCGCCCTTGGAACCCTTGTGCACAGCTGTTGGGAAACAGTGCTATAGCAGCTTTGTAATGAGTCTGGCAATTTCTGAAGGTTGTACATAAGACAGTCATGGCACCAGCAAGTCTTTTCTTGGGTATTTATCCCAGAGAGAGAAAAATGTGAATGTTATAATATCTTCATTCAAAATAGTAAAAGAACTAGAAACTTACTCTTATATCCATAATCCAGTAATGGATACACCATGGCACATCCATACAGTGGGCTCTTACCTGCTGGCATGTGCACATGCCTAAGTGTCAGAAACAGTGTGCTAAGTAACCAGGGCCAAACATGAGTCTGCCCTCTGTGATTCTATTTGTGAGACAGCCTGGAAAAAGAGAGGGGGGATTTGATCATTGATTATCAGAGATCAACTTAGGAGAGGAGGTGACTACCTCAGACCATGGGACAATTTTGGGTAGTGATGGTTATTCTCTATTTTAATTGTGATGGTTATATGACTATATATTTGTCACCCTTAATGTATGTGAATATATTTAAATAAATTTGACATTAGGAAGAAAGAAAGCCAAAGGTTGAAATTGTCAGGTCTTAGTGAGAGGCAGGGCATGTGGCAAGCAAAGCAGATGGAGGAGTGGGAGGAAGCTCACCCCCAAATGGTGAAGAACAGTGACACGGGTGGGAGGCTGCTCCTCCTGCCCAGAGGAGTGTAGGCTACAATGGAAAGTGTATGGGTAGCTCCGCAGGCTCTAAGGGCCTGGCTCCTTAACTAAATGACAAGAGACCTGAGGGACCACATTATGATGATTTAGAACACAGGGAACAAATAAGAAATTAAGAGACATCATAGCGCCTTTTGACTTCTCAATACTAACACTGGGAACAAGATGATAGAGTATCACTATACTTTACAATTTGAGGGAAACAATTTTTGACCTAGAATTCTGTATGTAGGTAAACAATTGAGTGTAATAAAGTCATTTCCAGACCTGTAAGCTTTCAAAAATTGTACCTCCTTCTGTGGTCTCAGTGTTTGTCCCTGTACTCCCAGTTCATGTGGAAACCCTAACCCTGGATGTGATGGTAATGGAGCCTTTAGAGGGTGATGAAGTCAGAAGGTGGAGCCCTCGAAAATAGGATTGATACCATAAAAGAGGCCCCAGCGACTCCCTTATCTTTCTGCCATGTGAGGACACAAAAGGAGGCTTCCATGGGTGAACCAGAAAGTGGTCCTTTCCAGGCACCTTTTCAGGTTCCTTGGTCTTGGGCTTCCCAGCTTCCAAACAGGAACAAATAAATAGTTTATTTTTACATTACCTAGTTAATGGCATTGTATTTTGTCATAGCAGGCTGAATGAAACCAGGGTTCTGAAGGTTGGAAGTTAAAGATTGGTCTGTTGCCCTGGTGAAGTCCTTGCTGATGTGGACTGCAGTCCCAGAGCAGTGCGGAGAATCACGTGGTGAGAGGACCAGAATACCCTGATGTAGGTCATGCTTCCTTTTATAAAGTGACCTCCTGTTGGATTTGGACCCCTCCTATGGTGGCTTCACTGAACTTTAGTCACCTCCCAAAGATCCCAGCACCACATACCCTTATAATGCCTGACAACTAGAACTATATTTCAAACCACAGTACCTCTCAAGCAGCTTTGCTCAGGAAGGGTGTGTCCCATTAAAATAAGCAAAGGAGACCTCAACCTGTTAGATGAGATGGAACCCTTGGGAGGATGAAGGCATTTGGATAACAGCTCTGGCCCAGATGTGGAGGGCAACTGGGCCATTCTGCAGCAATGTGCATGACCCAAGATGGTGACTGTCATCACCAACAGGCGAGTGCCCAGGAGAGTGGGGACAAGGTCCTTGACCCTCCCTGGCCAGTGCTGACTGCCCTGGAGGGCCGCTCCCTGCTGCTGTGACCAGGGCAGACACACCACTTAGCAGTCTTCAGCTTCTCCCTGGGGCAGAGTGGGAGGAGACCATAGTGTGCTCAGAAGCAGAAGGGACAGAGCTTACACCACCCCCCCCCCCCGCTCTGCTGCACTTCTGCTGCCTGCCCAGGCCTGCCAGATGTCCGGCTGTGCTGAGCCATGAGTCTCCTGAGACCCTCAAGACCTCGCCCAGACTTCCCCAGAAGGGGTCTGGGTTACTCCTCAAGGAGGGGAAGTCAGATGTGACCTGGAGACCCATCCCCCCACCTCCTTCTGTAGCCTCCGTGCAGCAGGGGCAATGTGTACTAGATAACCATTTTCAAAACTAGGTGATATAATCATCCCTTAGTATCCATAGGGGATTGGACCCAGGATCCCCCATCGGTACCAAACTCCATGGAAGATGCTCAAGTCCCTTATGTAAATAGTGTTTGCACATAAACTACCAATATACCCTTACACTTTAAATCATATCTAACATACTTATTATACCTAATATAGTGCATACATATCACTTCATTCATGTGGATTCAGCATACTTGGTACGCAGCAATTTAAGTTTTGCTTTTTGGAATTTTCTGGGATTCTTTCAAATATTTCTCATCTGTGGCTGGTTGAATCCATATGTGCAGAACCCATGGGTACAGAAGGCCAAGTATATATTTTTGAGGAGAGACACATGGGTAGAAGTACAAGGAAAGGTGAGGTGAATGATTAGCACAAAAGTCAAGCTGATCATTGCCTGTTGGGTGTAAGGTTTAAATACATGTTCTAAGTCTTGACTAGATAAACATGTTCTGGATAGACTGAACAGTTTCCTAAAGAGTTATACTGACAGTGGTTTGATCAGGAAGACAAAAACAGTCGTTATTTCCTGTAGGAGGTAGCCCCTTGTTAATTTGTGAGGACTGGAAGGTGGAGGTCTAGGAAAGCCACTATAGGTCTCAGGTTCCTGCTAGCATCCAAACTGTAGTATACCCAAATAGTGGCACTAACAAACAGGGCTCTTCCCACCAGACCCTGCTGAGCTCCTTGGAAGTCTTCGATATGCAAAGTAACAAAATCAGTTCTAACCAAATTCAGACACACAACATACATGTAAATATACTATATTTATTGACTTAAAATTGCATTGTACTTTGGTTGTTTACACTTTTAAATAGAGACCAGGATAGCCCACTTAAAACTACCCTCTTGCATGGGACATTTCAAGCTATTTTACTATGGGTAGAGAGCAGGGACCAACATGTCACTTGGGCTTAAAAAGAACTGCTGTCTGATTAAACTTAAGTCAGAGAGTTGGCGGGATTTGGACCCTAGAATAGAAAGTATTGAAGGAAGCTGAAATTTCAACTGGACTTGTGGGAGGCAGAGGAAGACCACTGGGCTTCACTGATACACAGGGGAGGAACATCCCAGAGAGGCGGAAAGGGCAGAAGAAGTCCAAAAGGTCAAAGCCTCATGCTTAAATCTGAGATGAAGACTACTCGCCAGGAATGAGCCTGGTGCCAGCGCACTGGGTAGCTGAGATGAAGAGTTTGGGCATTACCATGGCTACAGAAAGCCACATACTAGAAAAATAACTTAAAAGCTATACAATCGTCATTATAAATACTTTGTTTTTTAAAACTAACTAGTGTTGGTTTAAAAAGGTTCACAGTTACTCTGAAAGAGATGTATATTGCACAGCAATGGAAAAGAATGCTCTGATCCCCACGTGTAAACAATGACCCCCTTCTCCTCGGGTGACTTCAGGACAGAGAAACAGTATCTGCTGTAAGCAAAAGCACTTGGGTACAAGGCACATTGAAGCTGTCAAGCTCTAATGGGAACACGTGGCACTGGGGAGTGCTCACTTTTCTCTTGTGGCATCCGCTGTGTGACGGGTCTTGAAGCAGACTAGAGGTGGTGATTCTCCTCACTCCACAGTGACAGACTTGGCCAGGTTTCTGGGGAAGTCAACCTGAAAGGAAGGAAAGATTCTGCTCAGGACCACATGCCACACTTCCAGGGCTGTTATTAGGGTGCACTGTGCTAGGAAACGTGTTTCTGGTCACCTCTGACCACAAGTTCCCTTGACACCTACTCCTAAGAAGCAGATTTCTCCTAGAAGCTTCATTTCACTGTATAATGTTTAGCTCATTCAATAAACACTGGTGTGTCATGCTATGTAACACTATCAAAAGATTATGACCCATGCATTTAAAAACTGGCTTTGGGCTGGGGATTTAGCTCAGTGGCATAAGCGCCTGCCTTGCAAGCACGTAGTCATGAGTTCAATCCCCAGTACCGATAAAAAAATAATAAAATAGTAAAAAAATTAAAAAATAAAAAAAGGACTAAAAACTGGCTGATGTGCACTGTTAACACTTTTCAGAGCTCAGAGTATAGCTGGCTCTGTGGTAGAGCACTTGTCTGAACTTTAGTCACCTGGCCCTGGGTTTGGAAGAAAAGGAAAGGAAAAGAAAGAAACTCCTTTTGAAGAATACACACATACACACAATTTCACAAAAATTTTTTTTTAGGGTCCAAGTTGAGAAGAAAGTATGATTAAGAATGGGTGATAAAGTGGGATTCAACTTTGCAATGTATTATTTATTTTATATTTAAAAGATGAAACAAATATGATAAAATGTTAGCAAATATCAATTCTGGATGCTATGTACACATTTAAATATTTGGTCTGTTGTGGGTTTTGTTTTAGAAAGCATCTCAAATAAAATTGTAATTAAACATTTATTTCTTTGCACAGTGAATTATGTGTTCTTATGTACATAGCATCCTAAGTAGTTCTTTTCTGGAACATAATTTGGTAATATATATTAGGAATCTCAGCATGTCTCATTAGCTAGACTAAGAGCAGATCTTAGATGTGGGACTAAGGTGCACATATAAAGATGTTCACCACAGTGTTATTTATGAAGATGAAAAATTGGAAAAAATAACAAACTGGCCAAGTAACTGTTAGAAAAATCATGTTGTAAGATTTTGATAAAATATTATGCAATAATTAAATGTTGCATATAATAAATTCATAATGATGTGAAAAATAATAAAAGAAAGAAAATTTTATCCTTAATGTAGGGAAATGTTTTTTAAAACCTCACATGAACAGGAAAAAAATGAATAAAATATTCAATTTGTTAATTAACACCGCTTCTGGGTGGTGGGGTTATAATTTAATGATAATAGTCCTCCACCTTTCTATAGTTCTTAGCCTGTTTTCAGGGTATATAAGCTACTTTATAAAATTTCTTGCAATGAAATTATTTCTCCAACGATTACTTACTCTTAAGTATTTAGAGAAAAGGGAACTGTGGCATTACACATTGTACCTGTGCACTGAAACATCACATGCTACTTCACACTTATGTACAAGTGTGTGTCAGTGCTGTGCTCTCCTCCTTGGTGTGTAGCGACAGTGCTTAAACTTACATCATATCCTCGGAGCACAGCCAGGTGGAAGGAGAGAAGCTGCAGTGGGATCACGCTCAGGATGCCCTGGAGACAGTCCACAGTGTGGGGTAGCTCGATGGTTTTATAAGCAAATTTAGAACTTTCTGTGTCATTCTTGCAGCACAGTATAATTGGGCGACCCTAGGGTAAAGAAACACGATTGCAAAATAGGTAATTTCTGAAAGATGTAACCATTTCCACAATTGCAATTTCTGTAATCAGCATTAGTGCAATTGTTGGAATTATGGGTGAAGGGCAGTTCCTGATGTATGTAAGGGATGAAGCGTGTGATGCGCCATGGTGCATTCCTGTTCCTGCCTGGTAAGATGACTGTTACTTGTTCACATTATTTACCCCCATTTGTCAAGTGGCTCTGGAGAGCCTTGCAAAGGGCCAGGCAGCCCTCCTCCTAACCCTGATGGGGCTCATAGTCTAGTGATGGAAAACAACCATAAGTAAACCATGACATGAAAATGAACTCTGGATAAATTCCACAGGGCAATAAAATGGGCAGTGTGATTGAGGCACTTTTTGGAGGTCTGGGAAGGCTGCTCAAAAAGGTGATTTTGGCTCAAAACCTCAGTGATGAGCTGACACTGACCCGTAGGAAGAGCATTCTGGGAAGAGGCAACACCCAGCACAAAGGCTCTGAGCAATGAGCTTGGCATCAGTAGGACACAAGAGGTGGGGAGGCTGGGACTCATCGAGGCAGGAAGAAGGGACAGGCAACACAGGCTTGTGGGTCATTGTGGTTGGCTGGAAGGCGGCAGAAGGGTTTGCAGCAGGGAAATGCTGCCGTCTGACCACCGTGCTAGGACAGGTGTGGCAGCCACTGGCTTGTACACCTTACTGTATTTCATCTTCCTGCAACCTCATGAGCCATCTCCAGATGGAGCCTTGGGCTCTACCCTCCTGTGTCAGAGGAAGCCACTGTATAATAAAGAATTTGGCTATTTTGTCCCCAGACCCTGGGAAAGAGATTAATTTTTTGAACTTTTCCTGAATGAGAGAGGCACCTTTATCTCTCCTGATGAGCCCTTTGGATGACACATGAGTCCATGCTGATGAGATGATTCATGATGGGTCCAATTTTCAGGATGGGAGGTGGCTGTGCCTAAAAGGTCAGCCATGTGGTTATAGGACTGGGATTTTGGCCCCTGAAGACAGAATTGAGAACTGGAGATTGGATTCAATTAAAAGCCAAAGAGCTAATCACTCATCCTTACTTACAAACCCCCAATAACTCACGAACACTGGGCCCGGAATTCAGCTCAGCGGCATAAGCGCCTGCCTTCCAAGTGCGTGTTTGTGAGTTCAATCCCTGGTACCAAAAAACAAACAAACAAAACAAAAAACAAGTCATGGGCACTGGAGCCAGAAGCTCAGGTGAGCTCAAGGTGCCCCACCAGGAGGGTGACTCAGACTGAGGGACCCAGCACTTCAGATTTGGGGCCCTAGGACTATGGATTCTTTGGGGGACTGATCCTGATTGGTATCCTTAAATCAAATTGTAATAGGAGGTACCATACTTTCCTGAGTTCTCTGAGTTGTTCTAGAGAATCATCAAAGCTGAGGATGTTGCGAGAATGCCCCAGTTTGCAGCCAGATAACAGTGGCAATGCCTATTTGTTTTATGCCACTAGGTTTGAGATTAGTTTACTTTGCAAAGTTGTCTTTTGTAAAGCCATTTTTTGTTTTTTGCCCTTCCCCAACATCATCACTTCTAAAACAAAATCCTCCTTTAAATGGCTGAGGTACTACTTACTAGAGTTAACTATTCCAGAAAAGAGGACAAGGAGAAAAACAGTGGTCCTTAGGCTCCTCCTACTCAGTGATCTTTCTTTAGGTCTTTGGAATGGGGACACCCTGATCCTGTTTTCTAAGACAAAGGCTCTTAGGAAAATAATGTATTTATATAAAGCATGAAAAAACTGGCCCAAGTGCTGAAGGTCCCTTGTAATCACAGGATGTAAGAGAAAGAAAAATATCCCCTGAAGATGTAAATCTCATCCTTTCTGTCCATTGGCCCTTTCCTTCCTTTTGAATCAGGGTGTGGTATTCCATGCCTGGAACCCCAGCGTTCAGAGGCAGGAAGATCACAGGTTTCAGCACAGCATGAAAAACTTAGTGAGACTCTGTCTCCAAATAAAAAATTTTGAAAAGGGGTGGGGATGTAGCTCAGTCCAAAGGCCCTGGTTCAATCCCTGCTACAGCAAATAAACAAAACAACAAACACCCTTTTGTGAATCTGAATTTTTTGAAATGGCCATTAGGACAAAAATCTGGCTGTTTTCACCTCAGTTGCTTATTTTAATAAAAGCTCTTTCCTTACTACTAACTTTCTTTAGAATATCAGCTGCCTCCAGGGGCCAGCACTGTCCCTTGATTGGTAATAGCCCATTAGTCAAAAGTGTAAGTGACCCATAAGCTTTGTAAGCATCTGGCTGGTGTCTGAAGTGAGGGTGCCCCACCCTTGTGAAATCTGACCTGACTCTGCCTAGTTAGCATCAGAAGAGCACTGAGGTAACCTTGGGAGACACCCCCCACCATGCTCCACCAGGGGTATAGTGCCTCCTCTGGTCCACAGGCCAGGACTCCAAGGCAGCTGGGGGCATAATGGTCACTGGACCTCACTGAGGAGCTGCTGTAGGGTATGGGTGCAGCCTCACATTGCTTTCCAAATGTGTGCCTGTCTTACAAGGGGCACAGGAGAGTGTGTGTAATCACACCTGCTCACTGGCAGCACAAGCCACAGGTGGTGTAGCATGAAGAGGGTGAAGCAGGTATGTGTGGAAGATAGTAAGGTAGAGGTGTCCCCAGATTTGTGGAGGCCTCACCTGCCGGGCTGTGACCTGCTGCAGAGCATTCTGGCATTTGGCAAAACAAGGATCCTTCATGATGACCATGATAACTGGCATCTGCTTGTCAATCAGTGCCAGGGGCCCATGCTTCAGCTCCCCAGCCAGGATGCCTTCCGAGTGCATGTAGGTTATCTCTTTAATTTTCTGGGGAAACACAAGGAGTCAGCATCACAGTGGGCAGAGGGGCTGGAGGAGGTGGAAGGGAGCAAGGAAAGCTAGGAGAATGATGACTTCAGAAGGCCAGAGGTTAGGGTTGTAAGGCCAGTAGGTGCGTGGAGCCATTATAGCAGCAGTGGCAAGGCCAGGGCCAGCGTCTGCACTGTCCAGGGCATACAGCTCATCTCTCTCAGTTCTACACATGGCCACCTATGCTGGACACCAAGTTGGCTCCAGTCAGTCGCCTTCCCCCTAGTCAGTCAGCTGCACAGTCTCTTCACCATCACCGTGCATGCAACTCCACTGTGCCTGCACAGATGGGCCCTTATGTCAGTCAGTTAATCATTCCTTCGACTTTAGACCCATGATCACTTCCAGAGGGTAGCTCTAGCTGACCTATCAAATAAAATCACATGTTCTTGGCTATTTTAATTTTTTTCTTAGGTCTAGGTAGATCTGTTTCTCTTTTTCACTCATGTGCGTTTGCAGTACATGAGGTAGATCCATTTCTATTCAGTTCTCATTAAAGCCATGACATTGCACAGATGAGACCATTAAAGAAAACATCTCTCCCCTGCCTAGAGCTATTTATTTGGCTCAGGGAAACACTGGAGGGACTGATGCTCCTCCCCGGCGGCTGCAGACAGCTGGAGTACTGGCCTCCAAGTGACCACAGAGGGGCCACTGACTTGTGCCAGCAGCAGCCTAAATGCCTCTTTCTTTATCCTGCCACTAACTGGAGACATGGTGAATATTCACCAGTACACTGAACCACTGGGGCCTACCTTATTGGGGCCAAGGAAGACTCCCACCCAGGCCCTGTCTGCGCTGCGTCCCTTGAGGGAAGCAGTGTGTGTCAGCTCCTCACTTTCTTTGGCAGCAGTCAGACTTAGCAGTCATGATACTCTGAGTTCAAAGGCCAGGGACTGACTATCTTGTGAAATACGTACTTTGTCTTCATCCCCCTTTCCTGGCATATAAACCTAAAATTCTTGGGCTCTTTAAAGGATAGGTACTAGTTTCTGATTTTTTTTTTTTTTTGGTACCGGGGATCAAACTCATGACCTTGTGCTTTCAAGGCAGGTGCTTAGGCCGCTGAGCTAAATCCCTGGCCCAAGGATAGGTACTAGTGACTGATTGATGGCTGAAAGCTCCTGATCTGGTCTCCAGAAAGATCAAGGCAGAATCAGCAGGCTGGAACTTTCAGCTCTAGCTCCCAACCTCAAGATTAAGGTTAAAGTGATCATCAATGGTCAGTGGTAAATCAATCATGCCTCTGTAACGCAGTCTCCATGACAACACGAAAGGGCATGTGGAGATTCCTGGAGGGTAATGTGTCCAGAGAGGGCATGGAGGCACCATTTCCCTTCTCCCATACCTTACCCTGTCTCTTCTTTGGGTGCTCACTGCTATCCTCAAAATACCCTACACTGTGAACTGGCAAACCTAAGTGGGAAAGGCTCCGCTCGGGATGGAGGTGGTGGAAGCTGGAGCTCATACAGGTCAGGCTTGTACTTTCAGCTACAACCACCTGTGATACCCTCTGAATGCTTTCTGAGAGCCCTTTGCACGTGGGTAAGCAGTAGAGTCAGCTCCTGGCAGAGGCCCTGTGGTTCTGGCACTAGGCTCTGCTCCATCAGCTTGCTCTTCTTATGCTGACATGGATCTTGACTGCCATCGAAGGGAAAAGCCAGTCACTGATTTTAAAAATGCAGCCTCATTCTTGCAGGATCTCAAGCTCCCTTTGGGTCTTGAAGGGTGATGATGTGCTATAGAGACCCTGTCTTACAATTTTGGTCTATGAAATCCTGCTGCATAGGCTACTTGCAGCAGTGTGAAAACTCAGGTCTTCTATGTAATCTTGAGGCTAATGAATCTGTTGAGGCTTGGCTTCAGCCCATGGTGTGATCTCTCGGACACTGCCTGTGAAATGTGACCGAGCTACTCCAGATGGAGCCTGGCATGGGCCAGCCACTTCATGGGTCTCACCCAAGGGTGCCCTACCCCTTTCTCCTGGTAGACTGGGATCTCCCTGGGGATAGACATCCACTCTTTCCCCAGGGCAACAGCAGCCTGGTTAGGAGCGAGGTCAGTGCAGTCAGGGGGTGGCTGGCCTCTTCCCTTCCTTGCTGTATTGTGCCCTTGTTCCCGTTGGTCTCCAGACAGATCTCTTATGTCTGCCCAACTGTGCAGTGGGACACTGGGGTAGGGGCTGGGCAGGGGGACTCACCAAGGCTCCTTCCAGACAAGTGGCGTAGTTATAACCCCTGCCCATGACCAGGAGGGATCTCTGTGTATACAGCTCCAGCGCCAGGTCATGGATCTTCTCTTCCAAGGCCAGTACTTCCTTGATCAGCTCTAAGACAGGCACACAGCAGAGGAAGAGTCAGTCATTCTAATTTCAAAACAGTGCTCACAAAGAAAGTCGTAGGGTAGGACGCGAAGTTCTGGAACTCAGTTATTTGGGACACTACACTTCCTGCATTAGTTTAGAAGGGCTTTAAACTTCAATTATGGGAAATAACGGGTTACTGGTTGGAAATCTGTTGGGACAGTAATTCGTATTTGTGTAACTTTTTAAAACACTTGCGGCAGGCAGGGAACTATTATTTCTAGCTCCATTTTATAGAAAGGCAACTGAGGGACTGGAGGTTTAGCTCAGCGACGTAAGTGCCTGCCTGACAGATGCCAGATCGTGAGTTCGATCCCTGGTACCTAAAAAAAAAAAAAAAAAAAAAAGAGAGAGAGAGAGAGAGGCAACTGAAGTGACTTCATCCCCCTTTCCTGGCATATAATCCTCAGCAGCTGGTGAGACAACAGACTCTGGAGGCGGCCTTGGGCGAATGCCTCTCTTTCCAGTTCCCTCTCAAGGCAAAGCCTGTGCACCAGACTACCAGACTAGGTCCTTGGACTTTCTGGTTCCAGGGTTCCCTTACAGTCTTAAAAGTTATGGCTCGTCCCTTAGGAGCCTTTGTTTTCATGGGTTATAGCTCTCATTATTTACCACATTAGAAGATAACATTGAGAAACTAAAAAATATTCATTCATTTAAAATAATAATAAACTCATGACATTTTTCTGGGAAAATGGGTAATAGTGGTACTGCTTAGAATTTTGCATGTCTTTTTAATGTCCAATAAAAAGCAGTTGACTCTTCTCTGTTTCCACATTCAATTTGTTGTATTTTTTTGGTTGAAATATATAAACTGGTCTTCCAGTGATTTGTAGTTGTAAGGGGAAGGAGTACATAACTTTTTCAAATACTTCAAATGTTCTTCTTTGATACTGTATCAAACTTGAAAAGGGATAGTTCTTTAAATGGTAGTTACAGATACAGAACTTGAAATCATATCAATAAAGTTTTCTGATTAATATTTATCTTACACTTTAATGGCTCTTTTACATGTGCCAAATTTTATAACATCATGCATTGCCCACAAAATGATGTAAATCTTCTGAAAGTGGGCACGTTTCACTCTAGATTACATTTTAGAAATCACATTTTTTGAGACCATCAAGAGTTCATCGGAGAAGTGCTTAAACGCTGGGAAGTGAAGCTCATGGTGATAGAAAACATTTTCCAAAATTCTAAGTTTTGACCCAAAGCTTCAAGTTTATTACTGGCAACAAACACTGTCTGATTCCCCGAAGAGCAGGGCTAACTGCCCATTTTTGGGTAACTTCTGCCAAGTGCCCAGGTCCCTTCACTATGGACAGCCGGAGGGTTTAGTCGCGGCCTGGGGAGCCGAAGGGCTCAACCCGGGCAGGCGGCGCCTAGGAGGAAGAGGAGGCCAAACAGCTGCTCTACGGCCTGGCGCTGCGCGTGCATCTGAAAGCACAGCTCGATGGGGGCCTCACCAGGCAAGGACCTCAGGCCGCGGATGATCTCTCGCCTCCTGTCTTGGAGTGAAATTCGGTCTTCGGACATCATCAAGCCGAACATCACCAGGGAGATGAACTGGCTGGTGTAGGCCTGCGGGCGGCGGAGGGCGCGAAGACCGTGGGCGGCGGGCCGGAGGAGGGGCCCGGGTGCCAGGAGCAGGGCGCGATGCGCAGGGCCGTGCACCCCGAATCCGAACCCGAACCTCAGCCGCTACCTTGGTGCTGGCCACGCCGATCTCTGGGCCCGCGTTGATGTGGACGCCGCAGTCGGTCTCGCGCGAGATGGAGCTGCCCACGGTGTTGGTGACGCCCACGGTGAGCGCGCGGCGGTCCTTGCAGTAGCGCAGCGCCAGAAGCGTGTCCGCCGTCTCGCCTGGAGCGGGGGTGGTTGTCAGTGTGCGCCCCGCCCCCCCTCGCAGTCCGCAGGTGGGAAGCAGCAGGAGCGTTCCTCAACTGCCTTGCCAACCTCCGGGGCTGCCGTCCTGCCCCCCTCCGCTGGAGCACACAGGCTGACACTGAAGCTTCTGTCTAGGCCCTGCACCCGCAACCCCAACTCCGGACCCTAGAGGTCAGGACTAGCTGAGGTCCCACAGATTCAGCAGTTGAAACCCAGCGCACTCCAACATGGTGTTTCTCAAACAGATCTCATTGTAAAGGAAACTGTTCTAGCAGCTTCCCAGGTGGACTCAAATGGTATTTCCGGTAAAGTGACTTAAAACAGTTTGTGCAAACTCCGAGTTGGTGAGTCTAAGAATTCGACCCAAATAAATGGGCGCCAGACCAGTGGAATCTGTAGGGTCGCTGGAGGCTGCTCCATTTACACAGCCACTGCTCCTGGCCTTGCTTTTCCTAGCTTTTCTCAGCTTGGGCTGGTGCCCCCCAGCACCTCTGCTTCCCAAGGCCACTGGCCTTCCTTAGCACAAGGGATGGGGGGGCAGGGAAGCCGGGGAACAGCCCTGCCTTTGTCAGACCCCCACCTCCCATCCCCCCACCCCGCTTATTTCTACTTCTGGAGACAGGGTCTAGCTACCTAGTTCAGGCCAGCCTGAACCTTGAAGTCACTTGATAAGTTTTTCTCCTGTATATAGAGTCTGGGCCTGACACTGTATTGTTTTTATATAAAATCTTTTTTCTCCCCCTGTACAGGAGATTGGCCCTAAGGCCTTTCCCTGGCTCTGTTTTTTTGGAGACAGAGTTTTGCTCAGTTGCCCAATTGTCCAGGCTACCGGAACTTGTGACCCTTCTGCCTTAGCCTCCCACAGGGCTAGGGTTACACACTTGAGTACCACACTACACTCCAGCTCTGCTCTTTTACTAATGGTTCCTGCCAATTAATGAAGTACATTTTGGCTCTGATGCAACAGTCCACCAAAGGCCACCATGGCAGCCTTAGTTAACAGGTGGTCTGCTAGATGGCTGGCCTTAACTAGTTTTACTTATCTGTCATCCAAATGGTATTAAAAATTGAAAAGAGAAACAGTATTAAAAATGTGACTGACAAATTCTCAGATGTGAGAATAATCTGGTTACATTTTTATCTCCTATCATATGTTCTGAAGTATGCATGGAGGACAGGGCATGGAGCCTGGGATGGTCTTCGAGGGTGAGGTTAATGCAGTAACAGCTAATACAGATGAGCTGGATTGATACCTGCTGGGACTAGTTGATGAATTAGGTGAATTTCTCTACCTTTCTAAGAATTTGGAATTCTTCTTAGCTGAAACCTTCCGAATGCCCAAAAGCACTCCAAAACGTGGCTACAGAACTCCTGGACCCAGTGCTCAGCCAAGCAAGAGCAGAGTTCCATCTCTATGCAGAGTCTGCATGGCAACCAGCGGGGGAAGGCCCCCAGCCAAAGCAGGGCCTCCGGGTCTCCTCCACTGGGCAGTGTGGACACTGTACGAGATGAGCAGCATGGCATGGGCACAGGACCATACTGAGTTCCCAGTGTGAATTTTAATCCAGCAGAATTTTGAATAAGATTTTTTTTGTCCACTAAATTAAACCCAGCAAGTGTTTATGGTCCTTAGAGTACCTGACTTAGAAAGTCAGGAGCAGGGAGAACCATAGGGCAGGGGACAAAATAAAACACCAAAACACAAACAACAACAAAACCAAAAGACCTTCCCAAAACCACACAGTGGACCTGGATTCTTAGCCAAATTCCAGCTCTGTCACACCCCTCTCTCCACAATGGCTCAGTGACTGATGTCTTTAAGGGCTGAAAGCCCTGCTGCACAGGGGTAAGGAGTACACCCACATGGAGGGGCAGTGAGAACTAACTGGGAAGGTGGCATGTGGTAGGATGCAGAGAGAAAAGAGCGGGAAATGAACTGGTGCAAATCTGGCTGTGCCACCTGCACCCCTTACCAGACTGGCTGATGAAAAAGCAAACATCATCCCTGAATACAGGTGTGTTCCTGTCCAGAAAATCACTAGCAAGTTCAACCATTACAGGGAGCTCAGTCAGTTCCTCCAGCACTTGTCGCGTCTGAAGACAAAGAGAGGAGATGAAAGTCAGTCTTGAGTACCACAGCACACAGGACAGTGGAGCTTCCTGGGACGGTTTGTAACACAGGACCGATTAGAGGGGCACAGGCAGAAAACAGAGGGCAAGACGCAGATGGCTGTCACTGGAAAGTTATCTCATGCTTATCCATGTACTGCGTGCTTGAGAGATGGACTCCCTGTGAAAGTGTTACTCACATTCACTGCTTAAGAAATCCCCAGCAGACCTTGTCTCCTTTCCAGCATCAAAGGCCAAGACCCTGACTGCACCAATCAATGAAACAGTTAGTCTTAGAAACCAGCTTACCCCTCCAAACATGAAGCACACTGCAAGCCCACCAGGTCCTGAGTGGGATGCCCCCTATCTTGCAACCTGCTCTGCTGTTAAGATGGCTTTTCTTCTGCTTCCTCTGCATTTGCCACACTTTCAATAATCTTCCACTTTATACCATATCAGTCATAACTCCCCCATTTTCGACTAAAAGCCCCACTTTATGCCTCACTTCAGTAAGAGCAAGGACCTGAAGAGAGCTGGAGGGTTGTTACATTGGGCCCCTGCTGGATACAGCAGTGCCTTGCTGGCAGACAGGGGGTGTGCAGAGGAAAAGGGCTCGTGCCACTTCCTCGGCTGGCTAATGGCTACGGGCAGGGACCTCACGCTGCATTCAGGGCCCAGTGCACAAGAGGAGCGCCTCCTCCTGGTCTGTTAATCTCCCAGCACCATCTGGCCCCTTGTGCTTCACTTACAGCCACAGCCGCATGGTAGCTGGTCCCACAGCCAATCACGATGAGCCTGCGGCACCGTCGAATCTCCTTCAAATGGTCCTTTAAGCCACCCAGGAGCACTGCAGGACACATGGGTTGGTGTCAAGCCTGACCTGACACAGTGGCTGGGCTCACTGAGCAGGGTGCAGCAGTGGCTTCGAATGAGTTTCGGGATTACCTGTGTTGGTCTCAAAGTTCACCCGCCCTCTCATGGTATTGAAGACGGATTCTGGCTGTTCGAAGATCTCTTTCTGCATAAATGCACTGAAGTTACCTGGTCAAACAAACATCAATAAGCAGTGTTAGTTTTCATTTAGTTTTGTTTTCACTGCTTAACTTTTAACCAAGAAGAAAAAATCATTAAGCAATAATGACAGTGACATCCATAAAGCCACCTCCCCAGGTAATGCTCCTTGGGACAGTCAGAAGAAAGCAGTTTGGGTACAAGGACCATCTCCAGCGTACACCTGAGGCCCTGCAACTCAAGGAAGGGAGGGACTTACATGAGGCTGCAAGGAACAAATGTGGTCTGGTTCTCTTGTTCCATGCTCCCTTTACAAGGCTAGAAGCCTCCCCCCCACTCCTGCTGGGGGTTGAACTCAAAACCTTGGACATGTGGACCTGTGCTCTACTACTGAGATATGCTCCCAGCCCTGGCAATGTCTGCTTAGTAAGTACTCTTCTAGCTTTTACCATAGAGACAAACCTCCTCCAGTCACCCAAGCATTTCCAGGCTGCGATTTGAATGGGATTGGAAGATCATTAAAGACACAGTATGGCTGCAGGGTTCAACCCCGCCTGAGGCATTGCATGAATGATATGGAGGTTACCAAAGACCTGGTAGGCACCTTTTTTCCCATCTGCTGCCTAGGATGGAGCTGTACATGATGTTAGGAGGTGAGGAAAGAGACCTTTTTCAGAGGGGTTAGGAGGGGCCTTGGTGCTTAGAGGATCAGAGGTCCCCTAAGGGCTATGTGTCAGGGGAGCTCAGATGATCTAAAGGTCATGCTGCTATATGACTGGAACAGTAACTGCAAGGACCTCCAGCTGGGCCCGTAAATAGGCAGGCAGGGCAGGCAAAGGCATGGTGAGGAGAGGGCTGAGTGGGCAGGGTGGAGCTTTGGCCAGGCGGGCAGGGCTGTGTGCTATAAGCACGAGTTTGAGTTCTGTTCTGAGGACAGTGGAGGAGTCACTGGATGGCTTTAAGCAGAGGGATGATTCATGTTCTTAAAACTTTTCTGATTCAGACTAACTCGCAGAGGTAGAGGTTGTGGGGGAAGAGGGTGGGTGCAGGGAATGGGCTCTGCTCATAGGGAAGTGGTCCATAGTCCTCAGATCCATTACTGCAGACTTTCTTCCCAAAGAAGAAATGACTGGGATTAGGGAAGCATCACAGGGAGTCAAATAAAGGACTGAGGTCACATCAAGAAGACTCTGCTTGGAAATACAGGTCAGCCTCTCCACAGCTCCTCAGTAATGCAAATCATGAGCCACCGGCAGCCCTGCCTGGTGGCCATGATGGGTAGGAGGTAACAGTGTCAGGTGCTCCTCCACAGAGTATCTGCTCCCCAAGACTAGCCCAGACTCTCAGAGGACACCTGCCTTTCATGATTTGCTGCAATTCCATTTGCAAGGTCTGGATGGCTCGGGATGGGTCATCACTAGCTGAGCGTTTGACTCGGTGAATGGAGAGTTTCCCATCAGCCACTGCAGCGATGTCGTCATCCTCCAGGAAGATGACTCTGTTGGTGTGTTCTATAATGGCGCTGAAAGGACAGAAACACAGGCATCATACTTACCTTGATCTGAAGAGTTACAAATCATTTACTGTTTCCCAAGAATGGGGTCAGCATCAGTATCTAGTGATAGTAACATCACACGGTAAAGATCAATTTACGATGAATCTTCCCCCTCCTGTGCACACTGACTTCTTCCTCAGTTATTCTGAAGGCTATCAGGGTTACTCCAATCTTAACCTCATCCTAACCCATTAAAGAATGTATAGAAACATGATGAATTTCTTCTGTAGACACTTTAGCTTGTATCTCTAAAAGCCAAAATGTTGACAATTCATTCAGTTACTCATGCAGGCCCCAAACAATGGATCAATGGATCTGGGTTGTGGCCCCTGGAATAGCCCATGATGGAAATGCAGTGGCAGGCCACATGAGGGTTCCAAGGAGCAGCTGCCAAGGCTTGGCTTTGGCCCTTGCTGAAGTGCGAGAAAACAGCTTGGCCTTGGCCCTTGATGAGGTGCAAGAAAACAGCTCAAATGGGGAAATAGGTAAGAGGTGGCTGGGCCAGGGCTGCAGCTCAGGGGTAGAGCACTTGCCTATCACATACAAGGCTGTCCAAAGGAGTAGGGGTAGTGTTAGACAGTCATGTGTTGGTTACATAATCCTAGGAAAGAAACGTGAAGAGGTTTTGTTACCTTGCGTCAGAAGCAAAGAAGAATTCCACAGCTTTGTTGCCCACTGCGTGAAGGCAGGTGGAGCTGTCCAGTCTCTTCATTCTCGTTTTGCAGATATTCTTTACATTCTCAATATTGCCTAGTAAAGAAAGGAATTGATTGTGAACCCCAGGAGACTACTTCATTTGCATAACATGTGGCAAGAAACTCAATTCGCCTTTGAATATATGTGGGAGAAATGTGCAATTTTTAGCTTTGGCTGTGTCAGCCAAATCTTGTAAAAGCTCCCCAAATAGCACAGTGCCACTGCAAGAGCATTTAAATGGCTACAGTAGGAGAGTAGCACAAGCAAAAACAAACCAAAGAAGCACTCGGATCAGTGAACTGTTGCCATTATGCCAAGTTGTGTCCTGTTCTATTTCTGTGTGTGTTTGAAAATATCCACAATGAAAAGCTTTTAAAAAGATGGGGCTGAGTCTGCATAAACATCTTTTTGATCTGGGGCCCATGCCAAGTGAGTGCCAGTCAGAGGGAGGCCTGATGGCGTCACACACAGGGTAGCTGTTGCATCCTGAGAAATGGGTCTTCACTGTCCAGGTCTTCCTGGGAACACTCACATGTTCTGTATAAGATGGGGATCTGCTCTGTGGAGAGTTTGTATTTGCTCCGCACCCCGATGAGCAGTGGGCTACCTCTCCTGCAGAGAGAGAAAGCATCATTAGCTATGCTATGAACATCCTGGGCTAGGTGTCTTCCTAGCACCCAAGGTGGAATCCTGGGTCCAGTGCTATCCCTGGAACAGAAAACTGTGTTTAGGTCCTGCTGGATGGACACACCGCCTGCAGGACCATGTCCCAAGGCTCAGAGCAGGGACCCATAGACCGGTATGAGAGTTATGTCAAACCCATTAATTTAGTATAATGGGGTAATATTTTACCTTAGGCAATTTCTTACAAATATAAATCAATAAATTAATGATGAACTTTTTCATTCACCTGAATCCAGCCTGCATATATGGATCTGGTCTGCTAACCTGGCTCAATGTAGACCGTTAGTATTTGTTCAAGTCTCAGAGGCCTTGGTTTCCAGCAGCATTGATCTGTGTAGAACCTTTTTGTTGACTCCTCACAGTGTGGTAGAAAGTCTGTAGCATTGATAAAGGTGCTGGGAGCACCTTGAATATTTCAGGCAGCCTTTTATTGTGTCTCAAGCAGATCAGCAACATAGCTCAGGGTCCAGAAGGAACTAAGTTGAATTGCCTTCTTGACAATGCCAGTGAGGAAGGGTAGTTATCTAATTTTCTTGGCAAATGGTGCCCCCAAATCTTATTGTTGTAGATTGAACTCTGTGATTTCTTGGGACTTTGACACAAGTAATTCTCCCAAGATATCCAAAAGATTGTCCTGGAGGTTACAGAGCCAACAGTTATAGGCAGTTTAGAAAGACAGAGCTTTATTGCTTCTTCATGCTGTCTTCTTCTCCAGTCATTTTAAATAGTAATAGCAAATATTATCATATTTTAAAGGCCCTCTAAATTTAATAGCAGCCAATGAGTATTTTATACTTCTGTGATAAAAGTGGAATTAAATCTAAATGTTAAATTAGTTCTAGTTCTAGAAAAAATAAATCATGATGAATTCATAACATTTCTTGAAGATACTGTAAGAGTATTCAAAGGATAGGCTCCATCTTTCTATCCTGGCTTCTATCCTGGTGAGACCTTCAGAGACTTTCCAGTACTGAATCCAAATCCATGGGCACTTTGGTTCCTGGTCCTATGTTCATAATTTTGCCTTCTTTTTACATAAAGGGATGTCTCTGAAACTGGATAAGTTTCAAGCTCCACAAAACCTGGGACTGACACCACTGCACAGTTTCATTTATAATTTGAATTTATTGTCAAATTCTAAAACTCTGGAGATCTCATACAAAAATCAAACTTTCTAATTGTCCTTAAAAAGAAAGGAAGGAAGGAAGGAAGGAAGGAAGAAAGAAAGAAAGAGAAAGAGAGAGAGAGAGAGAGAAAAAGAAAGAGTGGTACTGTAGTGCCACTGGTGACAGCGACAGTGGGGTGCAGTCTCTGGGGTGGAGCCAGAGTTGTGCCTTAGATCCAGTTAGCCAGAGGTCCTACCATCATCCCGCGCTATCAGGTGATTTCATCTTACTCACTTATTTATTATGAAGAGGTCAATGAAATTGCCTCACCTTGTGGCTACAGCTTCTCCTGGGTAATGGATGCTCTTGAAAACCAATGCAAATGCACCTTCCTGGAAGCACAGGAGGGGAGAGTGAAGGACCACTAAGCCCACACAGAGCAGCTGCTGTGGCCTGCTGCCCAGGCAGTTTCCTGGCCCTTCTTCCTAGCAGGCAATCTTGGGGTCACTCAGGGAACTGAATGAAGGAGCAGCTTGTACAGGGCGAGGGCAGGAGAGAAAGCAAAACAGTACCACATTGCAGTGCCAGAGATCAGAACTTGCGGATTTCATGATGGGCGGCATAAACCTCAAGTGTTTGCCCAGACCCATGGGGACCCCTGGGAGCGATGACCACCTCTGGGACCATCTGGGGGGATGCATGCAGCTAAAACTGCTTTCTCCTCCTTGGAGGACCCTCCTCTTGGACAGTGTGCAGGGACTTTGCTTCCTGGGTTTAGTCCTGCAGGACATCCACAGTTTCTCTTCCTCTCTCCCCCAAGTCATTCCCTTCAGTGTAGAGATACACTCTGCTATCTGTTACAATCATGAAAACACAAATCAATTCGTGGGGTTGCAGCCCTCTTCTGTCCCTGAATCATATCTTTGCACTCTTCTATAATCAAACAACTCAGCTTCCCTCCCTAGTCTCCCTGCAAGCCACTTTCTATTGGATATTACTGCCCATGCACAGAGCTCTCTGTTCCACAGGCTGTACCTCCCATTGCAGGCATTTTGGATGGGCTGTCTTTCATCTTCAGTACTTTCATACTTAGTACTTTGTGCAAATTTGCCTGATAAATGATTAGGAAAAATAAAGGATTAAAAGAATGATTTAGAAAGATGGGGCCTGTAACTCACCAATTGCTGAATGACTCTCTCAACCAGTGTCGAAAATGTAATGTCCTCAGTTTCCCTGTTGTCAAACACGTATTTAATCAGCTTGGCGATGGCCTCTGTGTCTGTTTCTGACTCAAACTCGTAGCCTTTGCTTTCCTGGAATATGAGGTTGAACATAGGGGACTGATGATAGTCATTGCACAATACTGGCTTGGCCAACCCTTTTAGTCCCTTATGATTTGACTCAAGGCAAGAACAAGCAAAAGTGGGAAGGGACAAATGTGTTCACCAGAATCACAAAGCCAAATGCTTCTGAGTCATCTCAGAATTTCCTGAGATCATTCTTCGTCGGAAGCTTGTCCCTGCCATTAATCTGGATATTGCAAAATAACAGGAGTCAAAGTGATAAAATATGTTGAGTCAAATCTACCACATCCCAACCAACACGACACAACCTTTTGATATGAGGGGCTCCCACCATCTGACTTTCACCACACATTCCAGCTGGTAGATGAGTTGTGCAGCCACTTTTCCAAAACCAAATTCATGTTAGTTTGAGTCTATGACTCTGTGGTTGCTCTTGTGACAAATGCTAATACCCTGGGATCTCCCTAAAAAAGATCTGAGCTTGGAGGCTGAGCAAAGGCTGAGGTTTGTGCTCATTGTGTGTCGCGGTCGAGAGTGAGTCTTGCTTAGTTCCTGCATTTGGTTTGGTTTGGAAAGTTTCTGGGGGAAGATCAATACCAATTGATTTAGACATTCCCCTGGGGAAGTATCTTACCAGAAATTTCCTCAGATCTTTGTAATTTGTGATGATCCCATTATGGATGACAACAAATTCTGAAAGAAAAGTTTAGTGAAGACAACAGTGCTGTTAAGAAATGAAGTTCAAGTCAGATGCAAAAGAAAATGATTTGTTGGCTTGCAAGCATTCCCTGAAGTGGAATCCTACAAATGCTTCTATTAAGCAGGACTGATGTCTGCGATGAGGAAACACACATTTGTCTTTAGGTGACAAGTATCCACCAGCCAGACCCTGCCGAAGGTGCTTAGCTATGGTCTACAGTATTATCAAATCATGTCTAGTAAGGGATGATTAACCCCTCCCGTCATTTCCAGCAAGATTTTGGCTCAAAGGGGTCACAAACAGTTTGCAGATGTGCTTTATCTGATTCACACTGTATTATAAAAATATTTGACTTTAACATTTTTTGAGTTTTCACTTTAAAATTCTTAGGGGGAAATCCCCAAAGCTGCGGCATCGCTGAGCTCCTCCATCTTCCTCTGCAGCAGCCTCCCTGGGCATCAGTTGCACCCCTTGCTGTGGGCTGCCCCCTGCACAGGTGAGGCCTCCAGAGACCTGGGAGGTGAGCAGTGCATCTGCTCCTCTCCACTGTGCTGGCTCAGTGAGTAGCTGACGGGTAACCACAGGGAAGGTCTAGGCCAGCCAGAGAGCTGCGGAGGAAGCAAGCTCCTTTCCTGTCATCCGCAGTGGTGGCTGTGTTATTCCCTTGGGGTCTGTTAATCATCTGGGATGCAGCTAGGCATCAGTGCCCTTCACAAATACTTTCCAGTGTTCGAAGATCCTCCACGCTGCATTTCCAATTCAATGTGTTTTTCTGCTAATGACAGATATTTTTCTATGACACATTTTAAAACTTTTTCTGTTGGTCTTTTCTTTATGTTGGTGTCCACCATAACTTCATTTTTTAAAAAGAAAACCTATTGTTTGTTTGGTGTGGTCACTCAAAAAATGAGAGGGCTTACCAAGATGAGCCTTTTCTGGAACATTACTCAGTGTATACATGTGTTGAGCTATCACATGGCATGCTGTAAAAATGTACAATTTTAATGTCTTAGTCAAAAAATAAGTTTAAACTATAAAAGAGAGAGGGAAGTACAGTTTCATCTCTGCTACAACTTTATTTATTTAATTTTTTATGTGCTATTTCATTTGGTTTCGGGGGTGCAAGTTATCTATAGTTTGGATCTCTTAACTGTCAGTATCCACCCCATCCTCCAGGTTTTGGTGTTATTATTATATCTATTGTGGCATTACTTCTTTGCTAACCCTAACCCTAACCCTAACTGTTGTGTTTTCTTTCATCTTAGACTAATTTATTCTCTATTCATACTTTCTTTGCAAAAATTTTCTTTTTCCATTGTGGTACTAAATAGACAGCTTCATCTCACTGAGCCAGATTCTCAGCCCTGACAAGATGCCTTTTACACAGTCTGTGCTCTTTGCTACTGCTGATGAGTTCTAAAGAAGAGTTCTAAAGATCTCTGCTCCTGCCTTCGCTGTCTTCTTTTCAGTTACTCATCCTGAGTCAGAGTTGCAGCTCATATTTGCTCGCACAGGGACTCCCTGGAGGCTCTCTGCTTTGTGGCCACATAAGAGTCACTGTCTGCACTGGAGGGTGGTGGGGTGGGTCCCTGATGAGGTTCACCATAAGCCTAGGGTGGAGGTGGGAGGCTGGTGTTGCAGCTGCAACCGGAACAAGGCACACAGTCTGGGCAGTGTTTGCTCCACCAACACTGCAGCTCCTGGGTGCTCCAGCTTGTGTGACTTGGGGTTTGGCCAAGTCCTCAGCACTACTGGGCCTGGCTCCCTTATCCTGGTGACAGGGTGTCTTGCTCAGCTGTGGGATGCCCTATGGTTCATGACCAAGTCCAGGGGAGAGCCCAGGGCAAAACCCTCACCAACCAGACCCTGATCTTGTAGATACATGAATGTCCCAGGCCTCCTGCCACCACCTGCTGCTCTGCTTGCCTTCTGCTCCTGGGAGGGTACTTTCCTTCCTAAGTCAGGCTATCAAACCCTCTGGAGTGCTCTGGTGAGAAAATGCACCAGCACCACCCAAACCTTGTATCAGGATGGGGTATTTGGCCTTCCTGCCTGGTGCTGCACAGTACTGCCCTGAGTACCTGCCCGGTGGTGGGTGAGAGACACCAAAAGGAGGCTGTGCTCTCTTCTCAGCATCCCCTCTTAAGGAACCACAGTGAGCTAAGTATCACAATTAACTATTGTGATACTTTGAACCTTGCTTGAATGGGAAGCAAGCCAAGGGCTTGCACTACACCAATTGTCTCAAGACAGGGACCCTGGATAACTCCCATAATTGTTTTTCTGGTGGATGTTCTCCCCATCACACCCGCAAATGGTCACCAGGGCTTCTGATCTGGCCAGGCTTGACCCTGAATGGGAAATGAGGACAGTGTTGGTCTCATTCTTCTGCCTGCCTCAGAGGAGTTAGGAATGAAATCCTTTCTCCAGTTCACACTTCACTGTGTCCAAGCTGCAGGAGGCCTTATTGGCCTGGCCAGAGGGCCTAAAATGCTACCCTTGGAAGTTCCAGGTCTGCTCATCTCTTCTCCAGAGGAAGTGCCAGGGTGTCATTTAACAGGACCTCAGTGTGTAAAAACATGCAGGGGGCCCAGGCAAGTGGACCTGTGAGCTGGGGGCTCACATGAGGGGAAGCTAGGAGAGCTGAGGAGCCCCAAATCCACTGAAGACTGCCACGAGCAGGGCCCTGTCCCTGCTCCATGACCTAGGTCTATTGCAATCAGTACTGGACTTGCACGTATAATAATTCTCAATTTTTCAGCACACAAAGCCAGCAGAGTTGAAGGTGCTCCTGCTGGGAAGAGCTTTGGGGCTGGCAGGTGTAGAAGCCTCTGTTTTTCTCAACCTTAAGCTTAGTGCTGCCAGGGCCCAGTGTCAGAACAGGCACCCTGGCTGCTGACACCACCAGCAATGCCACCTAACAATGCTCAGAGCCACTCTTTGCAGGGAAGTGGTCAGTTTAAGGGATGAGGATGATGCACACCTTCCCTTCAGATCCTGGCCCTCTGGAGCACTTTGCGCTCTCGGGAAGGAACAGTGCCCAGGCTCTTCAGCCTGTCCCCCCACCTGCGTGCCTGGACACAGCTTCCAAGAAACCTCTGGGGTCAGAGCACCAGACTCCTGTGTGGTTCTGTGAGAGGTAGAGGGGACTTCGCAAGGGAGAGTTCTTTGGAGCTCTTAGAAGAAACAGCTCTCAGAAGATGCAGTTCTCAGAGCCCCTGTTAGTTCTAGTGAGAGTGGGTTATAAGGCAAGGCCACCTTGTATACTTGGCCTCACCGTGATGAAGCCAAGGGCCTGGTCAGAGAGTACAGAGATGGGCTCACCTGGCCATGCACTGCATGCTAAACAAGCCTCTCTTTTCTCTATAGTATCCAGTGCTGAGTGTTCCATATAGCACTGGGCAACGGACCACTATACAGCCATATTCCCTTCATGGGCTGGGTTCAGAAGGCCCAGTGGCCCTCCTGGGAAGGTCTCCTCATGTTCCTGTGGACACGAGGAGGTCAACTCCAGCACCTCAGAGCCAAGCTGAATTTGCACCTGACCAAGACCCAGGGCCAGTGTCAGGGCTTTAGGAGAGGGGATGCCTGGATTATCTCGGGAGACAGGGTGGGTACAAGAGGCAGGCAGGAGCCCACTCTGGCTCAAGGCATCACTGACACACAGTCCAGGTGAGGCAGAGCCCACAGGGACAGGTGCAGGTGACTACGTACCATTGCCCTTGTCTGAGCGCTGTGGGTGGCTGTTGACAGCATTGGGGACTCCATGGGTGGCCCAGCGCGTGTGGGCAATGCCAAAGTGCGTCTCAAACTCCACCTTTAAGTCCATACTGTCTTGTTCTAAATGAGAGAAAAATCAGTTTGTTACCCTTTAAAATAAACATGAATGCAAAACTGTTAAAATTATTTCATGACTTTGAGACACATCCAGCTCCACCAACAGCACTTTTTCTTCATCCACATGTGTCCCCCTGGGGAGCTGTGCCACACCTGGGCTAAAGTTCACTGAGCTCCATCAGCAACTCAGCTCATTGCTTAGTCACAATAAACTGCCTATAAAAAGAAATCGAGGCTGACACGAAGCTCAGTGGGAGAGAGTGCACCAGGCAAACACAGGGACCTGGGTCTGATCATCAGCATCAAAAGAAGAGGGGCGAAAAAGGAGTGAAAGGAAAGTGGTATTATTTTCCAGAAAAATTAAAACAAATACATAACAGTTAAATTTTTTAAAAAAGCTCTCCACGTGCCAATATCTAAGATAAAACACCCCTCACAGTTGGTGAACTAGTTTTACAACATGGATTTAACCCTCCTGCTATTCATCTGAGCTCTGATAAAGCTCCTATTTTTAGTGGTGAATGCTGTTGGGAGAAAATGCTCTCAAGTGGCCAATTCTGCACTGATTGTGCCAAAGAGAAGCATTTTCCACTTACTGTAAAGTTCTTCATCCAAAGCCTTCACTTTGCCTTTTTTCTTGACTAGCTGGATGTGTCTTTCTTTGACTTCGTGATTATTCCCATCGATAGCCACACCTGTCATTTAAACATTCATTTTTTGATATTTTAAATCTTTAATTGAAGTATAATTCACACAGCAGAAAACACACATCCGTGAGCTTTATTAACGTGTACTCTGGTGTGATGCATACCCCCAGAGACACAAGACAATTCCACCACCCATAAAGACCCCTTCAGTCTTTCCACTCAATTCCTCACCCCAGACAGGAACCACCGTTCACATTTCCATCATAGCAGACTCATTCGCTATTCTAGAACATCACAAAATTGGAACCATAGAAGTCACTCTTGGCGTGGAATGCACTCCCTGTCCAACCACTGATCAGAAATATTCCAACACACATTAATAATGCTGCCCCTGTACCAAACATGTTTAGAATTTCTTCCTGTCATTATTTCTTAAATAATATACCATAGCAACTACTTATATAGCATTTCCACTGTATTAGGTCTTGTAAGGACCCTAGAGAGTTTAAGAAATCGAGAGATAATTTAAAGTACACAGGAGGTGTGGGTGGATTTTATGCAAGTACTGTGTCATTTTATAGATGGGGCTCCCCACAGACAAAGGGATGATCACACAGCCCATGGTCAACGCCTTCTTGGCAGGGACGGTAGGACCGACACACCCCCATCCTGGGGTGAGCCCTGACTCTCACATGCCACACACGTCCTCTCCCACTGAACTAGATCCCCAGCCTCTGTACTTTTAGACATATTTTCACTTATCTATTTTCCTAAGCTCTTCCTAAATAACACCTTTGTAATTTGCCACACACTCCTCCTCCGGACGCTGTATCAGATTCTCCCCCCCCACCTACCAATAGGTGGGTGTTTGGTCTATTTTCCATTTTTAATTAAGCAGCCTGAAGAGAAAAGGAGAGCTAAGTGATTTTATATCCCTAACAGTTCTTAATAGAAAGCAAGTCAGATAAAAGGCTGAAGCCATGCTAAAAAATGGAGACAGCAGACAAAACACTATCATGCAAAGAGTACAGCAGGAGGAATCCCCTGGATTGAAACTACAACCCAGTGACAGGAACCTTTTAGAGGTGAACACCCAAACCGCAACCCAAAGCCCACATATTTATCATAATGGCCAACACTGCAATTAAACCCGAATACTGAGGATTTAGTTTAGAAAAAACAATGTGCCCATTAACATCCTTTGTCTTAGAAAAATCACAATAACAGAGCTTTCAATGATACAAACAGCTCTTTACTGGAAGGTAAACACCTGTATTTGGCGTGCTTTTACACTAGCCACGTGACCTTTGCTGCTGGGTGTGCTGACCACTTGTCAAACTGAGGCTCATGCTACCTTAGTCTGATAGCAGCACTCGGTCATCTGTGAGTTGCACGTGCACGGCCTCTGTGCGTGCAGTTATCCGCTGCTCAGCTGTGGGGTGATGCTGGGCGATTGTGCCACAGGTTCACCAACACTGCTAGTTATTTGTAGTGGGTGTGGCAGCCCAGCCTGAGGATCTGAGCACACATTTCTTGGCTGACTGTGAAGCACTGTGATAGTGGTCGCTTCTTTGAAAATGGACTTCCTGAAAACTTTTGATTAGCAATAGCAGAGAACAAGAACTGCAGTAGAAAGTACAATATGGGGTATTTTTGACAGATTTTTGAAACTTTTACTTCTTTTCTGTAGTTTTCTCTACTTTTCTATAACCTTTAAATTTCTTTAATGAGCAATGTTATTTTTATATTGAAAAGAAATGGTTAGAACTACCAGAGAAAGTGCCCAAGTTGTAAAAAGTGCCATTATAAAGAAAATGGGCAAGAGAAGAGATCATGTGATGTCCACACACTGTCCCTCCACCACGAGGTCAACTGCGGCACCTACCTGCTGAGTCATAGCCTCTGTACTCAAGACGTTGCAGGCCCTTGATGAGGGTCTCGAAAATCTCCTTCCTTGTCCGGGGAACTCTGTAGTTCATGTAAGCAAAGATTCCTGTTCAAAATGTGGGGGGGGGGGGCGGAAATGTCATGTTAAGAAAACACTCAGGTCGCATTTAGAGTAAAACACTTCCCAGGATGTAGACAAGGTGGTGGCATCTCAGGAGGGCTCCCGGGCTGCCTACAGAGAAGGACATAGCCTTGCCTGGTATCACTGAAGAAGAATGATGCCCCCTGCCTGCTCTGGGGGGCTGTCCACTCAGTAACCCCCAGGGACAAAGCAATCTTGGCCTTGCAATGCCACTGCAGAGAAGTCAGCCTCTGGGTGCACTTGCAATAGACAGCTTTTAATGGGGTATGGTTTACAAAGATTAGCAAAGCAGCCCCCAGTGCTTGAGGACATTTTGAAGTGCCACTTCCCCTTTGATTTTGTCAGAACACACCTGGGAAATTATGAGGTCAGCAGCACCCCCATGTCAAAGAGGGACAGGAGATTTGCTTCCACTTTCCACTTGTCAGCATGGCTTAGAGTGTGACCATGAATAAATATTGCTGTTCTAATGGCAAGAATAAATCTACCTCAGGCTTCCTTGCCCCAAAAGAATCCTTGCTGGCAAGGTAGGCTGGCAAGCTAGGAAGTTTTGAACTGGCTTTATTTTTTGTATTTATATTTTAAAATAATATTTTTCCAAATAGGAACTGATAGTCATCATTCTGGTTCTGCTTTTCCAAACTCTTCCATTGCCCTGTTTGCAACTCAGGACCCTTGGTCTAGTCCCTTCTGCTCTGTCCCCTCTCTTTGTCCCCATTTGGGAAAACTTGCCCACCTCAAAGCTCAGCTGCAAGCCTACCTTCCAGAAGGCTCCTGACAGGAGTGGAATGTGTGCATTCCCCCAACAAGGACTGCCAAGGGCCCCCCAAAGGGCTAACTTGCCCAAGGCTTGGTCCCAACAAGAGATGGGACAAAATGGGGGAAGTGTGGTTACTGGCTCCGCCCTCTGGAATGAGAAATACTGCTGCAGCTATGTGGGCCTCACGGGGACTGAACTAGCTCGGGGGAACGTGGGCTGTTATAGAATGAGGCTGCCCTACAGTGTGGCAACCCTTTCCCTTTGTGCTTCTCTGTCACACTGTCAACAGACCAGGAAGCCTCATCAGATCCCTGGCACCATGTGTTTGATCCTCCCAGTCACCCCAGAATCACGGGCCAAAGTACCCAGCTTTAGGTAGTTTGTAACGGAAACACAAAACAAAGACTAGGGCACAGGCTGGCATGCACATCTTTATATTCTCTGCATCTAGGCGCATGGTTGCTCAGTAACCGTGTGGGAACAGAATGATCGCACATCTGTATTCAGGAAAACAACAGTGTGGAAAGAAGTGGCTGAACTTCAGGCATATTCCCAGTATCTGTCAGGTCCTCTCAGGATGCTATAACAAACACCACATGGTGGGCAACCTATAAACAACAGAAATTTATTCTGCACTGTTCTGGAGGCTGAGACGCCCAATGCATGGTGTTGACAGACTGAGTATCTGGGGAGCCCAAATCCTCAGAAGGCCAAGTCCTCCTCCAGCTTTCATGGCGGGATGATAGAGCTCCCTCTCTGGGTCTTTTAGAAAGAGTCCTTTTCTGAGGTTCTGCCCCCATGACCTGCTCACTTCCAAAGGCTCTGCCTCAGAAGACCAACCTCAGGAGTGAGGATCTCGATGTGTTCATTTTAGGGTAACATGAACATGCAGCTCATATAGTAAATACTCTTTTTTAGTGGGACACAATGTTATTGCAAACACACTACATGCCATGCACTGGGCACAGGGTCCCCCACAGCTGTCAATCAAAGCCTCAGTATTGGTTCTGCATTCTCCCAGCGTGTAGAACAGAAGTCTGGGACTCATCCAGAGCCAAGCTCCTAATTGCTAGGCCATGCAGTGCTGCCCCTAGGATGGGTATCATGTGAGCTAAAGAAGATTTACTTCCCCAGTGTCATTTTGCTGGGGTGAGAGGAAGATCTGACCAGGATTAAACTTTTTTCAAGAATCAACTTCAACAGAGAACAACCTCTTGAGGATAACAACGGCTGACCACCATTACAGATTAAACCACCTGAGAGATCTCCAATCATGAAGAAGCTCAGGCTCAAGTCCTTAAATTCAAATGATCAAGCCTCAGTGAATGAATACTATGTTGGATCCCATTGTACCAAAATTCATCTGCACATACTTGGTTAAAAAATAGGCCACAAAATTAAAAAGCACTGCAACTATATATAGCATTCTACATAGTGCACATTATTGTACCTGGGATGATGTGCACACACACATTAAGATACAGATTCAAATATAAAAATACGCACACTGTGCTTTCTGAGCAGTTACAGATGTTTTTCTTTTAGAAATGGCTGAAGGTGATTTTGACAGTAAGCTATTTTTTCTTCCTCGGTGACTTCAGGTCAGGTGAGAAGTGCTGAATGTAAGGGCTGTGTGCAGAATCTGGACCCTGTGCCAGGTGAGGTGCCTACCGCTAGCAGGAGCTCACATGGCGTAATCCACACTTCAAACCAAGAAGACATCTTGGGTGCATTTTGCCACCTTACTTATTTAAAAAAATGTTACCTTTTACTCTCAATATTAAAAATTGTAACAGTATTCTTGCGATGAGCACCTTATTATCTCCTCTAACTTATACAATTCAGTGGTTTTCAGTCTATTCACAGATTGTGCAGCCATCACCAAAATCCATGCCTAGGTGAAATTTGACAGAGAGAAGATTCCCTGGCTGATACATCCACAGTACAGTAAATAAAAGCCATCTAGCTACAGCAGACAGGTATGTGAAAGATAAAACAACGATACAGTAATCTCCCCTTTCCCAATCTTCGTTTTGTTTTAGGACACTGTGGTTTGAACCAAGGGCTTCTATATTGAGCTACATCTCCAGCCTTTTTATTTTTATTTATTTATTTTTAAATTTTGAGACAGGGTCTTGCTAGGTCCTTGAATGGCCTAAACTGAGCTTTAATTTGGTTTATTTGTTTTTTGGTACTGGGATCCAATTCATGACCTTGCGCTTACCAGGCAAGGCTTGAACCACTGAGCTAAATCCCCGGTGCTGAGCTTAAATTTGGAATCCTCCTACCTTAGCCTGCCAGAATTCTTGGATTGCAGGCATGCACTACCAAGCCTGACTGAAAGGATTACTTGTAGTGGACTCCACTGTGGACTACTTGTCCAGCACGCAGTTTGCATGGTCATGGGACCCACAACAGTCCGGAGAGAGGACTGTACTCAAATAAAGGGAATAAAACAGCACTATGCTGTTAATTATTATTAACAGTTCTTATTACTTAAAAATGATAAAATAGAGTTACTTCCCCAGAAATTTTTCTTGTCAAAATTCCTTTTTCTAATCCCTTCTATCCCTAAGTAAAAGCTACAATGAGAATACTGGTATTTATTTATTTAACCTAGGAGATCAATAATTGGATAGTTCAATTATAAGTGATGGTTTAAATTTAGACACTCTCTTTGGCGAGCAATTTGGTAATCTCTTAAAATTAAAAGTGTATAAGTGTTTCCAGAGTTTTTGTACTTCTAGAAATGGGCCCGGCAGCCACCTTTGCAGAGATTGAGTGTGGACACGAAACCGTAGCTTCTCAGTTTTTGGCCACCAAACCTGGAGCTTCTCAGTCTTTGTGGCCACCAAAGCCTGGAGACAGCCTGGAGCTTCTCATGGCCAGGTCAGGGCCATGTCAAGTGCACAGAGCCACCTGGGCAGCCTCCACAGGGGGCCGGTAAGACCGCGCAGACCTCCAAGATAGGTCAGGTGACAGTGGCAGCTTGCAGTCCCTGAGTGGATCATGTAGGGAGAAGGGGGGGGGGCACAAGCTTGCCTCAATATCCACCAGGGACTGGTTCTAGGACCCTGTAGGAAGACCAAAGTTGTTCATGCTCCTTATATAACATGGGATGTGCCTGCAACCTACACACAGACTTGCATGTATTTTCTTTCTTTCCTTCCTTGATGCTGGGGATTGAACCCAGGGTCTTGTTAATGCTAGGAAAGTGTTCCACTGACCTCCACTGCCAGCCCCTTCTGATACACATTTCCCATATGCAATACTTAATACAATGCCTACACACTGCTTTGTTCAAATTCAAGCTTTGTTTTTTGGAACTCACTGGAATTTTTTCCCAGATATTTGACACCCAGGTTTGGTTAAATCTATGGATCAAAAGTATTTGAGAAAAAAGCCTATATCTTGTCCTGAACATGTACAGGATTTTTATCTTGCCATTATTCCCTAAACAATATAATATTAAAATAATTTACATGACTTAGATATGATATGGAGCCTGGAGATGACTAAAAGAATACCATAGGATGTGTGTAGGTTCTATCCAAACACTATACCATTTTACCCAGGGAACGTCAGCATCCATGGATTTTAATATCCAGGGGGTCCTGGAATGAACCCTTCCTAATACCAGGGGGAACTGTATTTCTTGACAGGCACCCAAAACTCAGGGAGCAGTGGCCACATTAAACAAGCCTGCTGGATGTGGGCAGAAACTTTCTTTTCCACTGCATTTGTATTTGTATGACTGAGATATTTCACAATGCGCCACTATATGAATTAAAATATACAAGTTATCTAGATAACTAGAAAAAATTTAGAAGTGATATCATTCTATCAGAACGGGCAAGTCCTCGCCAAGATGCAAAGGTTGATGAGGATGAAACATGTGAACAGTGGCAAATGTAACACAGCCTTGGCTCCCCTGGTTTCCTGTGAGGACAGTCAGCCCAGTGGGGCAGGGGTTTGCAGGGACAGGAATAGAGATGGTGGGTCACCTGGGACTTCTGGCCTCACTCTGCCTGGTCTGCTTTCCCAGGGTTGCTAACCCTCCTATGTGGCCTGCTGTGTCACGGCACTGAGATCCCCCCATCAGGCCTTCCTACCCTTCCCTTCCTGGCCTTCCATGCTGAAGCAGCCCAAAGGGCCTCATTGTGGCTCCTGGGACACCTTCCTCAAGAGCTGCCAAGAGAGGACAGAAAGAACACCAGAGCACACTTGCTCATCCAACCCTAAACAGGCCTCCTTTCTGCCTGGGCGGCCTCCTTGTTGCCTCTGCCACTTCTGGCCGCATGACAGTAAGACAAGCATGACAGCAATAGTGGTGGCTGAAGTCTGTGGTTAGAGCCAAACACTGCCTCAAACCTCATCCCTGTCCTCTGCTTGTTGTGTGGCCTCAGCAGGTCACTGGACACTTATACAAACTTTTACTGGTGAAGTAGGTAATGGCAGGATCTACTTAGTGTGTAGCTGTGAGAGTTCAGACACCTGCCATACAGCAAGGGGCTGTTCAGATAAACGTGGCAGGACATTCCCTACTCCTGGCATGCTGCTGGCACAAGTTCAGGGTGTGCCTACACTACATGGCCAGCTTTTGAGAAATTACTCTTAAATAACGCAGACGGGAAAAGAGTGCCACTTTGCCATTATTTCTTCTTGGACTGATGCCTTGGGGAAACGGTAGTTAAGCCAAATGTGTGACTGGGCTGTGGCTTGAACAGGGTTTAATTTAACTCATGAACAGTTCCCTCATGAGGGCCTTGTCCTGTGCTGGGAGCATTGAGGTGCAGAGTGGACCTCACAGAGTGACTCAAGAGTCCGCACAGTGCATAGGGCTTGCTGAGCCCCCCAGGTTCTGCCGCAGAAAGGAGGCCTTCCTATTGGGTCAGGCAGACAGCTCTGTGCTGCTTTTACAAAGATGGTCTCGGCTGTCAAGCTCCCCGTGAATCACTGCAGTCTCTGCCCACTCTTGGCATGGCTGCATTGTCCTGTTGATCTCCTAGGTAGCATTTGCTCCCTTACCCCTTGCTTCCTGCCGTTCTCATGAGGTGGGAGGGGACCACACCTGTCTTATCTATAGCTGCATCTCTAGCACCTGGATCAAGCATAAATAAATGCATAGTTGTTGAATGAAAGAATGTGTGAGTAAATGTGTGGATGGAGAGGCAAAGACAAGTGGCCTTAGCAAAGCTGGGTCTGAGACATAGCCAGAGAGGCACTAGCAGATGTTTTCAGGATCCATGGCAGATCTTGTTGGCTGAAGTCATGAGGAAAGAAGAGGCAGGAGAGGTGGACACTGCTGATCCAGGGCTCCCTAAGTGTCAGGGCCTCTCATAAAGGCAGTGTGGCACTGTCGGCATTCAGGGGTAACTCTCAGACATCCAAACTCAGAGGTTCATGTCCACCGCACTACGCCATGCACTGTGATGACCTGAGTCGTGGGGTAAGGGCTCAAAACTCTGCTGGCTGGGCTACAGTTTAAACCCCCACCGCCACCATTTACCGAGACTCCTCTGTGCCAACCTTGGCATATCTCATCCTCACGATTCCCTAAGCTGAGAGATTTCCATTTCTGTGAATGGACGATGGAGCATCTGAGGCTCTCGGCTCAAACACCTGAGTAATTCACAGCAGGCTCTACCCAAGTCATTCAGCATAGACTCCCATCCCAAGGGACAAGAAATCGCTCTGGCTTATGGGTAGATGTCTGCTCAATGCTGGACAGACAGAACTCCACGCTCCCTTGGTCAGGTCTAGCCCTGTGTCACTGCACGGGTACCTGTTCGTCTGCCCCCAAGAGACACCTCATGGCATCTTGCCCCAGGACACTGCTGCTTCTGATTCCACCTTATGCTTTCTAGCCCTCCCCAACAGGTCCCTGATGACCACAGCAAGGCAGGCTTCAGCTACATTCCCCCAGCCTCCTAACTGCAGGGCCACAGCTGCCCTCCTTAGCCTGGTGTCAATCCTTCCTCCCATTCAACCTGACCCACCCTTACTTCCCACCTGCTTCTGCAGTGCCTGACCTCTAGTAACTCCTGGGGATGCCCGGGGTTAAGTAAAATCACCCAGGGGCTCACATCTCCACTGCTCTTCCCAGCGAAAAGAATCTTTCTCTTCTGAACTCTTTCCCTTGTTTCTGTCATCTTTTCATAATATTCCCATTCTTTACCTTTACTTCTGACTATTTACAGGTTGATCAAATGATAGGGCATTAATGACACTGGAGGAAGGAACAGTCCTTCCACTTCTGATATTGTGTCTTTCCAATGAAGCCAGCAAGGAGATTTGTGTGGGGTGCTCTGCTTTTGTAACATATTTTCTCCCAGTTAGAAATCCTGTGCAACCACAGAGGGCAGGTTCCAGGGCCAGAGTATTTGGGAGCAGTCATATCCACAGGGTGAAATGACAAGGGACAGAGGAGGGATGGGAGGAACAGAGCATGGCTGAGGCTGGACCTAGTCGGGAAGATGTGGAGGTCTTGAGGCTACTAGCAAACCTTAGAGGTTTTGACAGTAGGACAATGAGGAGAACATAAGCATGGAGGACTTATATGGGAAGCCTGAGATGCAGAATCCAAGAGACCTTTTTTTGGTACCAGGGATCAAACTCAGGACCTTGCGCTTGCTAGGCAGGTGCTTATGCTACTGAACTATATCCCCAGCTTCCATGAGATCTTTAAAGAAAAGTAGCACCTTGAAATCAATGCAAAGGGCTGGGGATTTAGCTCAGTGGCTTAAGCGCCTGCCTAGCAAGCACGAGGCTATGAGTTTGATCCCCGGCACAAAAAAAAAAAAAAAAAAGTGGATTTTTGGAGCCGGGGATTTAGCTCAGTAGCATAAGTGCCTGCCTGGCAAGCAGGAGGTTGTGAGTTTGATCCCTGGAACAACAACAAAAAAATCAATGCAAAGATAGCCACATATTGCTCCCCACATGAGAGAGAGCTAAGTGCTTAGAGAGATACCTGGACAACCACCTCAGTCACGAATCCTGCACCTACCTCCTCACCCTGGCTCCGTTCTTAAAACAGGGGAAGGGTGTGAGGAAATATGGAGTGACAGAATTTGCGATTAACCAGAGAGGCTTCTTAGAGCCCTACAGACAGGACTGCAGCCCCCTAGCCTCATCTCACTTGGGAGCTCTGGAGCTTCCCGCAGTCCTCGGCACAAGGCTTGAGAGATCGTTTGGGAACGCAGGCCCAGGAGGGGCCAGAAGGGCAGAAGGCCTTGAAACTCAGGGTTCCCGCCCCAGGAGACAGAGGATGTAATGATCAGCTCAGAAAGGCAACCTCCCCTGGGAGTCTGGAAAAGAAGTAGGATCTGAAGCACTGAACTCCTGGAATCTTCTCTGTAATCCCAGGAGTGTTGAGGATGGAGAAGAGAGGCATAGTTTGGGGCCTAGATGAGGAGGAAGGTTGAACTCAAGGGGCTGGCAGGAGGCCACATTCTGATTTTATCCATGCCGTTTGGAGAATCTTTCCTCATGCTGGCTTTCCAACAAGAAGATGGTCATGGCTGTGACTGTGGGTAAAGAGCCCACAGAGAGGTCCAGCTGTGGGCATTTGACAGTTCTCCCTCCCACCAAGAGCAGGACCCTCCCGCACTGAGGGCCCTGTTTCCACCAATCTACTGCTTTGCCGAACAAAGTGGGCTGATCTTTTAGTCTGTGAATCTAATGAGTCCCACACTGGATCACCCCATACCCAAATCATGGCCAAGCTGCATGTCTGCTCCAAGGAACTCATAAAATTCCTGTGCGTGCGTGTGTGTGTGTGTGTGTGTGTGTGTGTGTTAGGGGAGAGTGGGACAGGTCTGCTCTCCAGGATGAGACCCCTAGGAATAAGGAGGCCACTAGGTCAAGGGCTGCAGAGGCTGTGGCCCCTCCTGGTGACAATTCCTGGTGATTCCTCGAAGAAACCAGAGTAACAATGGCAGTGCCATGAGGCATGTGGCCCACAGCCAAGTTCCCATAGCAAGGCCAGGGCCAGGACACCCAAGTGACCACAGTTCAGGCTTAGGAGAGGCCTTGGCTCCTCTAGACCTGTCTTGCCCAGGCCTCCTTGAGACTCCCGGGTTAAAGTTACTGACAGACAAATCTACCAGATAACAGGAGATCTGCTTCCTATAGCAAACACAGACAAGGAATTTCTGTTTTTAAAAGAAAAGTTTCTGATGTCCATGTTATTTTAGGATTTCATAAAAATGAAGCAACAAGTACTGTATGCTCTTCATTTTATTAAAAGAAAAATAAACTTTTAAGGAAAAAAAAGAAAGTTCTGTTAAACTGCCAAACTTTGGTTGTAAAGAAAGCCAAAACTTTCAGTGAGAGCTGTTTCCTTTGGAAATTAAAGGCAGATAATCTGATTAAATTACTTAACTGTGTTTGTAAATTCATCTTTAGAATTTTCTTCCAAATTGTATGTAACCTCAAGTTAATTTTTCTTATAAGCTATTTTTGCTAAATAAAAAATAATTCCTCCATTTAAAGCCACTGTTTATTAGGTAACACTACATCATAAAATTTCCAGAGGTTTCTATGAACATGGAAAACCCCTGATAGATAAAAGTGACCAATGGAGAAGGCATGCAATAACTAGAAGGAGGAAGAGGGGGTGGAGGGAGACAGCCAGCACTGAGAATCTGACCTGCACAGACTGCTAATGGTAATTCCGCTGTCCCAGAGTGCCAGCTTCACTCCTACAGTGGGGCGGCTGTGTGCTGGGGCTGCCAGCTGTGGCTTCTGAGGACCAACTGTGTACTCTCTTTTCCCAGCTCCACATTCAGGGCCTCACTCTGGTGACCTGAAACTAGCGTGGTGAAAGGACTTATATCACAAAAATTGACAAATGGGAGAACCAGCTATACAACACATGCCAGAATATCATGGGGAAAAGAGAAGTCTCTGTGGCCTACTTCTGGTAGTTCAGGCTACTGAGGCTTGAAGAGGTGTCAAACCAAGCCCCCTGTGACCATTAACCATGATATGTTACCTTGAATTAAGAAATACCTAGCAGATTAGGAAGCATAGTTCTGGGCATATCCATGGATGACTGACACATAGGCCGGCAAACTGTGGGAGAGGATCCACCTTGGATGTGGGTGGCACCAACTCAAAGGCTTGTTGCCTGGATGGAAGAAGAAGGGAAAGCAGGATTCAGGCTCGCACTGGTGACTCTCCAGGGAGCTTCTAGGCCTTTGACCTGTAACTGGTGCTACATCCCTGATCCTTCTCCATCTGTAGCTCTCGTCTCCTTGGGCTGAGCAGCTCCGAGATCCTCTGGTTCTCTGGTGTGCTGATGGCCACTGTGGATTCTCTTGCCTCTGATCACAGATGGCCATAGTGGACATTCCCCACTCTGATTCTGCAAACCTACCTAGTAAATCTCCTTGAGTGATTAATTATACACATGTTCTCTGGTTCTGCTACTCTGGAGAACTCTAGCCACTGCTAAGGTACTAACCCAGCTACCCAGGTCCCAGAGTCTGTGCCCTCAACTCTTATCCTCACAAGATAGGTAACTTCCTTACAAAGAAGAAGGGATGTCCTATTCAATGAGTTTTCAGAGGTGGAAGAAATGGAGGGAAAGATAAATCCTCCTCTGAATCAGTTAACCCCTGGATGGCTGTTTCCCAAGCTATCACAGTATAGGAACTCTATCCCAGCTGAGAAAGGCAAGCCCACATTAAGTCCTTGATGAGCACACTCAAAGGACTGCTACACAAATGGACTGCGTATGTGTCTCTGGCATCTTCTGGTTCTGAGAGAAAAACTTTGCTTCTTTCAAAGAAGCAATGAATAAAGAGAAAGTGTACACACAAGGAGGGCAAGTCTGCAGAAAGGCACAATCCTATGAACAGCAGCTGACTTTTAAAGAAACTGTAAAGTTTGTTTGACACTACCGGGCCTGTGGCACCATGCTAGTGAACAAAGGTGTTATGGTTTATGTCTAGAATGTCCTCCCAGTGCCTCATATGTTCAGAGGGGGCTTTGGGAAGGTGACTGCATCATTGGGGTACTGCACTCATGGGTCAGATAGCCCCCGATTAGGTACTGCTGAATGTGCTGTTAGAAGGTGGAGCCTGGCTGGAAGAAGTGGGTATGGGGGTTGTGATCTGGGAGGGAACATCTTTCTCCTTCCCCACTTTCTGCTTCCTGTCTGCCATAGGATGAGCAACTTTCCTCTTCCATGCTCTTCCTCTTCCTTGGTGCTGTTTCTGCCTTGGTGCCTGTTGACCATAGGTCTCTCCTCCTTTAAGTTGTGGGTATTGGGGATTGGTCCCGGCAATGGGAAAGTGACTAAGACAGAGGTGGTATCAACTGATCCCTGCACTCATCTTTTGCCTGGAGTGGGTCCAGTCTGAAAGTGCTGCACCCAGGGAGCATGCATGGGAGAAGATGCTGGTGGCCTTTGCCTGAGATGCTCATGGCCAAGACTGCATCTGGGATTTGCAACACTAGACTACTCGGGAGGAAGGAACATGAACGTGTCAATCCAACTGCAGGAGAATGAATAACAGCCCTCAGAGTACCAGGCTCCAATCCCCAGTCTGCAAAGGCTGCCTTTTATGGGAAAAGACCATACTACATGAGAGAGTAAGTTACAGATCCTAAACTATAAGATTATCCTGCATAATCAGGGAACCCTAAAAACACACTGCCAAAACAAGTGTCCTTCAAGGAGAGAGACAGGAGGAGACTTGGCAAGAAGGGGCAGCAATGTGACCACAGAGCAGACTGATGTATGCCATGTCTCCAGCCTGGTGTGCCCATAACCCTTTCTCTCTGTATGGCGGGGTTGGGGGAGGGAATCCCATGTGCTATTTTAAAGTACTGACTCAGGATCTCAGGATGATCTTCAGATTTTTTTCGTGAAAAGTGAAAAGCTCCACTGACATGAATTCTGCTAACTCTGTAGTTTTGTAACTAATCTTGTTTGGGGCAATTGAAAAACAATTAAAAAATGTTTAAACCATGTTATCAAACCGAACAATGCCTTTCTCATGGCAGCCCCAGAATGCCAGGCTACTGTAGTCTCCCTGCTGTGGCAGATTTACCTGCAGTGCTACCCAGACCCTAATTCACCTGCACCTTCCTGGACACAGCAACAGGCCCACATGAACTGCTAGACCACAAGGCCTGGGAAATGGGCCTCTCCACAAGCAGCTCTTCACAAAGGCTGTGCAAAGAAGGGAAAAGGGAGAAGGGGAGAGGGGAGAAGCAGTAGCAAACTCTCCCCTGGGGGAAAGTCAACAAAAGTCCAGCAACCCTATCAAGGAATCTGCATGCACAGAGTTCTTAAGCATCCTTCCAGCTAACTTCTCAGGATCCAGGAAGCTACTGAGGCGCATCTACTCAGTCCTGGAGGATCAACTACTGTCAGATCCTGGGTTTCTGTAGAAGGAGCAGCAAAGACAAAACCTGAGCCTGGCTGTCGACTTGCTGATAAGGAAGGAAGGCCTTTGGTCTCAACTCCAGCCCAGAAGATTTGATATTTTAAGACTGTTTTGAGTGGCAGTGAGAGGCACAGACCTAACACAGTGTCTATTCAAATACAGATGTGCACAGGTCTCTCTGGGCCTCAGTTTCCCTGCATGTAAAGTGAAGATGCTTACATGGATCTTTCTGGGAACAGTATTTTGCTGTATCCTTGTACCAAGAGTACAGTCATTTCATTTTCTTGTAAAACCGATTCGATTTTCAAAAACTTAAATGAATTCATTACAAAAGAAAACAACCATAAAAAGAAAACCACTCAAAGCCGGCTGCCCACTCCTCCTTGGTCAGTCATCCTTTTTCCTAAGCGACTGATCTGCAAAACAAGGCCGGTTCAGACCTTGGCCGCACACCCCACCCTGTGGCCCTCCATGAAGTCAAAGAGACGCCTTTCATAGCTTCAGAAGTTCCACCCGGTTCTCCAGCCACAGGGGCCTGGAATGGGTAACTGAATCCTACTCAAGGAGAAAAAAGCACAGTGACCTTTTGTCCCAGCAGAAGTTCCTGGCTCCCCAGCAGCCGGCGGGCGGCGGAGGCTGCTTGGCCAGGAGAGTGAGGGATCGCAGACGTGCGCGGGGGGCCCAGGCTATGCGGAAGTGGCTCTGCGGCCAGGGCAAACAGCTCTGGCTACGGAGGCAGTGGGATGCGGGAGCTGTCTCAGACCCCTCGCCGAGCTCCCGGCATTTTAGTGTCCTCCCAGCCTCGCCCAGAGCTCTCAACAAAGAAAGATCCACGCAAAAATCTATGCTTCCAGTTCGCGGTGCAACGCTAGGAGCGCGCAGCCGTGCCGTTCTGCCCGTGGGCTCCATGGGTGGAGGCGCGGGTTGTGCCGCTGCGCCCGCGTGGCGCCTTTGTGGACGACGCGGGCGGCGTGGAGGAACGCGCCCTCACCTGACACGGGTGGGGACGTCTCTGCGTCGCGGAGGTCCAGGCCCGGTCCTCACAAGAGGGGGTCCGAGGCCAGCATCCCGCTACCTCACGCCTGAGACACCGCCCGGGGGCGGGGCGGCAGGCCTAAGCCCCCACGCGGCACGGGGCAGTCGGCACCGGGCTGGGTCCCGCGCGGCTCTGGGCCGCGGGCAGGCGCACTCACCGCACATCCTGGCTCCGCTCCGTTCCGCTGCGTCGGTCGGGTCGGGTCGGGTCCTCCGTGCTCCGTGCGCTTCGCGCTCCTCGCGGCACCGGCTCCCGCGCGGCTTCAGCCCTTATAGCCGCGAGCCCTCCGGGGGGGGGGGCGGGGCGGGGCCGGGGCGGGCCTGCGCCCGCCTGCCTGCTCCCATTGGGCCCCGGTTGTCGTGACGACGGCGAGAGCCCGAGGCGGAGTCCGGGCGCGGGCGAGGGGCGGCTCCCAGTCGGGACAGCGCAGCCAGCGCAGCAGTGACGGCAGGTGGCCGCGGTTCCAATGCCCGGTCTGCCTCTGCCTGGGTGCGCGACGCGGGCCGGACACTGCCCGGTACCTCGGTTTCCCACTCTGTACGATAGTGATAGCAGCGGGACCCACTTCCGGCCGTGCTGAGGATGGACACGTGGATCCTCCTGTGTCAGGCGCAGGGCGCAGGGGCAGGCGCCAAGTACCTGCGCCGGAGCCCTCTTCTTGGTTTGAGTCCTGCGTTTCCAGGATCTTCCCCGAACACGAAGGCGCGCACACAGCAGATCCATGAGCCCAGCTGCACCCGGGAGGAGAGAGAAGAAAGGCCCAGGGCTCCTCGAAAATGGGAAAAGGCCTTTCCCCAAACCCGACAGCCAAACCTGGGTGCTGACAGCCAGAGCTGCAGGCAGGGACCCAACTCCAGGGGAGCTGCACCCCAGATCTTCGGCACCAGAGCTGGGATCCCCGCCCCGGGGGGCCCACAGCCTGACCTGACCCGCGTGAGTCACTGCAGGCTGGGTCCTTGCCTGGTTCCCGACCGTCCCTCCCTCTTCTGCACTCCAGCAGTCTTCTATGGCATGTCACGAGAACTGGCCCAATATTTGCATATGTGGACGCCATCTGGTGTTTTCTGATGTTTTCTTTTTTTCCCCCTTTTTCATTAAAAAAAAAAAAATCCTGAAATTCTAAGCAGATCCTTTCCAGTCGATTTAGGAAAAGAAGCTCTTTAAGTCTTGTCCGGGGCATCTCCCCTGACACTTGTCTTCTCTCTAGCTTCATCCGGCTCTTGGCTGGAGCTGTAGGGGAGGAGATGTTGGTTGTGTCCCTTGAACTGTTGAGGACCCCGAGGCTCCAAGGGGATGAAGGAGAAGGCCTGGCAATGTCATCCGCCACCAGAAGAACAGCAGAGGGGATTCCAGAGCTGCTGCTTTTGTCCCTTCCCTGCCACTCTTCAGGGTCACATTCTTTCACACTGCACCTGCTTCATGCCTGTCCTGGGCCACAGACTGTGGGGACTTGATGAGTGAGGACAGACCCACGCGTGCCCTCCTGATACTTACACAGTGATGGGGAAGCAGAGAGCAGGGCAGCTCCAGGTGAGCTACCGCGAGGGGGTAAAGGGGACAGGTGGGGAGGGTGCTAGGTCCAGGCCAATGCAGGTGGGCACAGAGATTCACAGACTAGGGAAGGGAGGGAGAAGTAAGTGAGTGCTTCCTCATCTGAGGTCTGCAATTCAGCATGGAGATCAGGATGCTCTGCTCCATGCTGGCCCCACTGACTGGAGCTGAGCTGAGAACAGGCCGAGGTTATAGGCCTTTCGCTCCATTCAGACAGGTGGAGTCCTTGGTCCTGCAAGATTCAGATCTGTCCTCCAGCCTCCTTGGTGAGTCTCTACAGTGAGGAGTGGAGGCATCAGCAGTACCCCCAACATACCCCCTGCTTTGGGAACCAGCTCCTGAGAGTCCTCTGGGAGATAGCCACCCAGGTCTACCCACACAACCTGTAGACCCATCTGGCCACAGCATGGTTTGGGCTCAGCACTGGCCCAGTCTGAGCTCGTGACAACTGCTCAAGGATGTGAGGAGCACAGCAAACTCGAACTTGTCCCCCCTCCTATGAGACGTAGTTGGTAGGGGTCACCTGGGGCGCTGAGGCCTTTTTATCACCTTGGGAATAGGGAGAGACTTTCTGAGGGTGGAGTGATCCTGAGCAAAGCAGGTCCCCCAGGATGGAAACAGATACATGTTGAGGATGTCCACGGTTCAAACATACCCTTGTGAAGGCATGTGTTGGAAATGTCATCCCTAGTGCACGTTAGGAGGTGGGGCTTTGGCCTGCGGATATGGCTCAGTAGCAGTGATTGCCTAGCATATTTGAGGCCTTGAGCTCTACCCCTAGCAGCACCAAGAAAGGTAGGACCTTTGATTAGGCCATGAGGGCTCCACTATTATGAATGGATTAGTGCTAATTATTAAAGGACTCCAGGCTGCAAGTCTGCTTTTCCATGGAATGCCCTTCACCATGGATGATGCAGTAAAAAGGCCCTTATTAGATGTGGTTCCTTGATCTTGGGCTTTCTAGCCTCTAGAAGTATGATCCAAACAAAGTTTTATTGTTTAAAAATGATCATTCTATGGCATTCTGTTATAGCAGCACAAAACTAATATGGACTTGATAATTCTTACCTTTGTTAAGGCACTCTGTAGTCACTTCTGTCATGTGCCATCAACCTTCAACCTGCAGGAACTGGGAACGAAAGTTCAGAGGCGCAGTTAAGGAGGCAGCTTACAAGGTGGTCTCAGCCTGTAAGGACCATTGGCTGAAGACAGTCCCCTTTCCTATCCTCTTCTTTGCCATAGATCTGTCCAGCCCACAAGGCTCTGGGAGTTTAGGGAGATTAAACAGCCACGGGAGAGGGACAGATCTAGATTGGGGAACCAAAGTATGGCCCCTTTTGGGGGACAGAGGATGTCAGATAGAGTGTAGATGCCCTTCCCTGCCTAGTCTCCTACCCAGGCTCTGAGGAGGGTGAGTCTGCATAGCTGGAGCCAGAATTCCAAGGGCTATGGCTGAAGCTGGGTACTGAGCCTGCCCTCAGTGGGTTCCATATGTCCAGTGCTCAGAATGACCTCCATGGTTGGCTCTAGTCCCACCTTTCCTGCTGGCCATCAGGGTGGTCACACACAGAACTGAAAATAGCCACAGACAGGGCTTCGCCACCTACACAGATATTTTACAGCTCTTTGTTATCAAAAGATGCACTCATTGATCTCCCAAAGTACCCAGAGATTCAGAAGACTTCATTTTTCTCCCCTCCTTGTCACTCCCAACAGAGAGCCCGGCAAAGTTTCCTGAGCTGTCCTGGTAGACATAGTGTATATCTGTTGTCCCCCAGCACAGGCCCTGTTTAGCTTCTTTTCTTGGTGACATTTTTCTAGGGCCTAGGGAGGATTTCAGGGACTGTGGTGTAGTGAGGACTGTCCTCCAACTGCAGCTAACAAATGTGGATGTTTCAACTAACCTTGCACCAGTCTTGCTACAGAGTCCTCATTTGCCTCTGCTCTAGCTGACTGTGCCTGGGCTGTGACTGCACAGCAGCCTCCTTTTACCCATTCCCTGTGTGGAAAAGCCAAGCAGAGCTCTGTGTTGCCCAGAAACCCAGTCCAGCCAGGGTTGTTTGAGCAGATGGCCTCCAGGGATTTAGTAGAGGGCCCAGGGAGCTGCAGGCTCAGGGGCTGAGGCTTACAGCCAAGATCCTTGTGCTAAATCACAAGGTGTGAGGCAGTCCCAGGGGGATTTGAGGGGGGCCTGTTGGTAGTGCCAAGATATGCAACCCTGTGTGCTCTCTAGTCAAGACAAGCGGGCTGGGGCTGTGGGCTAATGCTTGTGTCCTCCCCAACTTCATACATCGAAGTCCTAAGCCCCAAGGGAATAGGTAACTGAGGAGAGGATGGCCAGGTGGTAGATAATCAAGATATGAGGACAGATATTAAGGGGTTAGTGTTCCCATAAAAGAGATCCTAGAGCATTGCCTCATGAGAACACAGCTAGAAGGACCAGGAAACAGATTTTACCAGACACTGAGTCTGCCAACGTCTTGATTTTTGGACTTCCTAGCTTCTGAAATTGTGAGAAATAATATTCTTTTGGTCAACACCACCCAGGTCATATGGGCTAAAACAAGCAATGATGGTCTTTCTACTCCTATGTAGTCCTGTCAGAGCTCATCCTTGACCAAGCAACTCAATTATTTCAGGCAAAGCAACTCCTCAGGAACTAAAAAGCTCATTTTGAGGTCCTGCTTGTATTAGTTACTTTTTCATCGTGGGACAAGATACTTAACACTTGCAATTTAAAGGAGAGGTTTATTTTGGCTCAGTTCAGAAATTTCAGTCCATGTTCAGTATCATAAAAATGGCATAAGGGAAGAGCTTGGGCAGAAGAAAAAAGCTCCTGTCATGGTGTCAGGAAGCAGAAAGAAAGAAGGGAGTAGCCCAGGGGGAAGAGGCATCCTTTGGGGTCATGTCCCTAGGAGTCTCCCTCTTCCTATCAAGTGGGATAATTTGAAAAACATTGCTGATGTTTTTGGTGAACAAGAACTCCACTGGCAGTTGGAGTCCAGATCGTGTGTTTTGTGCTCTGGCAGAAAATTTGTCTACATTTTGCTCCTGACCTGAGACTTTGTGGGAGACTGAGATTAAGAGCAGCAGGCTGATTAATCTGGCATCTCCCCTCAGCAGCAAGTCAATTGTTGTTCCCCCATAATTCTATAACTTTCTCAAAATCCTGTCTCTGAGCACATGAGGTTTTGGATGATATTATTGCTCTAAACCATAACATTTCCCCCCCAGACCCCTTTGACCCGTGTTTAGAAAGAATTTTCTTTATATAAATTGTATTTAGTCCATCTCTAAAAGCCACCAATGTCTTAACATTTTCAGAATTGCTGCAAAGTTCCAGCCCAAAATCTCCTCTGAGATTCAAGGTAAACTCTTAGCTTTGCAAAGCAAAAAGACAGTTAAACCCTGCTAACATACTGTGACACAGTGTAATTATTCCCATTCCAAAAGGCATAAATAGGGAAATAGAAAGGAATGGGACCAAAGCAAACATTCAATTTTATAGCTCCATGTCCAGCTCCAGGGGCAAAAATGTGAACTCCAAATGGCTTGGGTGGCCCCACCGCCATGCCATTGTATGTTGTAGTCCCCATCTCTTCTCTCTTAGGCTGGGTTTGCTCACTGCCTGCAACCTTTTTCCTGGCTTGTCCAAATTTCTGAGGTCTCCACTACTTCACACTCACACATTCATGCATTTCCCTCAGGAGCACACTGCCTAACCTCCCAGGCAGTCTTCTGAAATCTTCGTAGAAGCCTCTCTAACCAGACGACTCTTGCATTCTGTGTGCACATAAAACCAGCAACATGTGGATGATTACCAGGTCTGTTGGCAAATTCAGGAGTAGCTGAGCCCCCTTGGCCCATGGCTTCAGAGGCCTCTGAGGTCTGACTAGCTCAACTCTGGGAAACATTTCCTTTTTCAACCCAGAACACTCTGGGGCTTTCTCCTCAAAGCAAACCTTTTCATTTTTGCTGGGTAAAGGGCCAGGTCTTGGCTTTTCCTGGGATAGAGGGCATCCCTCCTACTGTCATTATACAAAATATTTGGCTTCTTTTTAATGCTAATCTTTTCAGCAAACAAGCTGTCTTAGGTCCCAATTTAACAGACCCTAATTTTACAGGTGCTTTCTTTCTGGCCACCAGCAATATTTTTCAAAATTTTTAACCTGGTTTTTTGAAAGCTAATTAGTAATCATAGTATAGCCTGAATATTGCACTGCCTTGAAATTTCTTCTGCCAGATTAATTAGTCTGCTGCTGTTAGTTTCAGTCTCCCACAAAATCTCAAGACATGAGCAAAATCTAGACAAATTTTCTGCCAGAGCATAATACACATGGCCTAGACTTCAACTGCCAAAGGAGTCCTTATTCCCAATTGAAGCCTCCTGAGCCTGTACTTTACCATTTTTTAAAAAAATCAGTGTTTTGGTCTTCTGAGCTCAGAGCAGACTCACCTATCATGTTCCACTTATTACAATATTCTAAAGCTTCTCTGACCCAGCATCTCCAAACCACTCTCTGCCAGGTGGACTTTGAAAACTGCAAGAGAATCCAGTGGCTTAGGTGTTCAGAAAGCAGGAATGAGAGGATGACAGTGCAGATGGGTCCACCGGTCCCATCAGAGGCTCTTCCCTGTTGGGCATTTCCTTTGTGGGATCTGAGAAAAGAGGCTTCTCTGACAGTCAGGGCAATAGAGCAGAACTTAGCCTGAAATTTGAAGGCTGGGGTGGTCACTCAGCAGAACAGGACAAGCAAAACTCCATTAGGTAAAGAGCTTATTAGTGTTTGGGTTCTTTTTCACAATCCTTTTAGAATATGAAGACCCTTCTTAACTTCCTGGGCACACATAAAGGCCAGGGGGCAAGTTTTGGCCTGGAAGGCCCTGTTTTACTGATCTTTTCTGTACTGGAAGTGCTCAGCCCATGCCTGGCCATGGAGTTAAACCCTCAGTAGGAGTCTGTTCCATGTCTGCCTGAGGATAATCCAGGCTCTCACTGCTGTTGGCATTGAGTGAGGAGCTCATGTACTCAGTGGGAAGCCCAGAGAAGTAGGCTGAGGAAGCCAGTAGGGTCCATGCAAGTCTGGTTTCTGAATATCCCTAAAGTGGCTCAGGGAGTGGAGGTGGAGCAGCCTGCACAAGGGTGCTACTGTAATCAGTAAAGGCCAGGAGTACATGTTTCCCCAGAAAGATGCATGTGTGCTCTGGGTGTTACAGCAAACCTGTTCAGAGGCTGCAGTATGGAGAATCCAGAATGCATCTTTTGAGAGGGATGAGCAGCCTGAGCTCTTAAGCAGCCTGAGCTCTTGAGCCATTGCAGTGATCAGGGAGGAGTGAGGGTACAGTAGATCCTATCTTGGTGAGTTTGCATTCTTTGGAGTGGCCTACTTTTGGTTCTCTTGGCTTTAACTTTGCTTTTGCACTGTTTTCCCTGTGCACATGCTGGTACACTAATTTCCCACCAACCCTGCCCTGTGCCCTGGTTGGCTGTCTTAAGGAAGGGTCCCAGAATCTTTGACTTCTGGCTGAATTTGGCCTCTGAAGGACAGTAGGAAATTTTGGGGGAGATGGGAATGAAACTAGGATATATGACCCCAAGAGATGACTGGGTCTTTGAAATCAAGGGAGAGACAGATGGTGAAAGTAAACTCCTGGTGTTCCCTTGCATTAGCCTTCAGATAGAAGTTGAACTTAGGTGGGCTGTGCAAATGGGGCAATGGAGGGCCCCCAGGCGAAGGTCAACCCAGACTTGCTGGCCACATCCTGCCTTTTGAGTTGGTCTCTGTCGATGTTCATTGAGATGGTTGGAAGCAAGACCCTCATAGGCCCTGCTGGTACAGAACAAAGAATCTATCTGGGTGTGATCGGGCAGACAGGAAACAGGCACAGGGGATGTCCCCATCTGTAGGCGGCACCCTGGATTTTCCTCACTGAAATCATTCCTTCTCTGCTGTCAGCCTGTTAGATCACTGGGCCTGGCTGTGTCCTCTGGCTGCTAGGATGAGCACATGTCCACACATAGCTACTGAGGTCACCACACTCCAAACACAAGGATTGGTTCTGGGCTGGAAGAAACCTAAACCAGACATTGGAGAACCAGTGCATGTCATCTTAGAGATTTTGCTGGGGCCTGTTGGGAAAGAGAGGCTCACTTTCTCTTGAAGTCACTAAGTTGTTAGAACACAAGATTAGATTTTTGCTTGTGGGGTTTTATCTTAACCTCAAGTGGAGGGAATCCAAGAATAAGGATAAAACAGAAAAGCAGATCTATGCTTCTGGATCCCTGCCTGTAGTCATGAGTGTCTGGGTGTCTCAGGCTTTGTTGTCCTTGCTTGGGTGAGGATCTTGGTTGACTGTGAGGCTGGCCTTTCCTGCAGGGGCAGCTGCATTGTTTGCCCAGGCTTGGTGGTGTTTCTCTGGGCTTGGTAGTGTTAGAGATCATTCATCACCCCATGTGCATTGCCTTGCCTGTAGGGTCCCCCTACACTGCTCTTTATGGAGCATCTTGCTGGAAGCACCACACATGTCCACATGACTGCAGCTGTTACTGCTGTCTCCCATGAGATGCTAGGAGTGGGAGCAGGGGCCTGCCTGGTGTTTGTGCTGCTCCTTTTGCATCAGGGAGTGGTGCTGTTGCTAGAAGTGGAGATTTTCTGTGCCCAGTGCCAGCTGACATGAACATGAATCTTGATGCCTCTGAGGCAAAAAAAACACTTTCGTAGTCAAGACTGGTGTAAGCCAGGCAGCTGGTCAACTATGTCTCAATAAAGCTAGGGGAAAAATGAAGTGAACAATTTGGTGGCTTTTAGATTGTTAACAGTGGCATCAACTCACTAATCCCAGCTTGGAACATTATAATTTTTCCTACACACACCAAAAAAGAAGTTACAAGCTTCCAAATACCAGGGTAGGGGAGGGGGTCCTCAGAAGCAAAGCACTGGCCATTCCTAGGAGGGGTGATGTGAGACTCCTGTCTTATCTGCGAAGTGATGAGAGACAGACCTGTGACTCAGGCCCTGGAGGACTGGGTCCTCTTTCCCCCAAAATAAGATCTAGCTGGAAAATAGTCTTGAAAACTACAGATCAAAATCCCAGACCTGACCATCCTATCCTGACCTTTCCTGCCTTATAGAGCAGCCACCAAGCAAGAGAATGGTCACAGCAGGCCACAGCCAGGATGGGCTGATGGGGGCTGGTGTTTTTGATCTCTGGTTTTAAAGGCTGATTGTTTTCCAGCTGAGTCTTTTCTATGGGAAAACATGACATGAACAGAGCCCCTGATGGACTGGGTCCCTGGTTCCTGCAGCCCTTGCAGGGTCATTGAGGAGCACTGTCCATGGAGGTGTGAGCCCAGGCTGACCATCCCTGCAGAGCTGCTTTGGTGACCCCTGTTACTACACACCCTGCTTAGCCTGCTAATCTTGAGGCAAGGGTATTTGGCACCAGCCAGTATGGCTGCTCTACTCCCTGGTGAAGACAGGGCAGGCAGAACAAGGAACTCTGTGTCCTCTAAGGGCATAAACTGTCTCAAGTCACAACCTCAGTCTATAGAGGGAAATGCTTTGGAACTTCTCATGGGTCTCTAGACATTGTTGAGCAAGCACAACTGACAGACTCTTGGGTCTGCAGCCTGGCTCGTCCATTAGCATGGATGGAGTCATAACAGAGACACTGATAACTGAGACTGCTTTCCTGGCAGGGGCACAATGACCCCGCCTTAGCTCCCTCTGACCCTGGACACAGGGCATGTTGCAGAGCCTGCATGTTTTGGGTGCCCTGGATACTGGTTAACATTGGACTTTCTGCCAGATGCCTTCGACCCCTGGCTGCCTAAGATCATCTGGTGTGCAACATAATTCACTCATCTGCCAACAAGCAAATCTTGTCCCTGAAAGCCCTCAGTGGTTCAAAAGGACCACACAACCAACTCCTGCTGTGCAGTTCAGACATCAGTCTCAACTCATGGAGCAGGAACTCACTTCAAATTGGCTTAATCAAAAAAGAAAGGAAATGTACTACTCACCAAAGTAGATCTAGGGCAATCATGGTGAACCTATGGCATGAACATTGCAGCAGGCTCTTTGTATCACTGAAAGCTCTAATAAATTTGCCAGCAGCACTCTGGGGGCTTGGTGTCTTTACAAAGTTCTGTCCGCCCATTCTGTTTCTCTTTCTCTCTCCCACCTCATCTGTCCCTGGGTGCCTCCTCCAGGCTACCAGACCTTCTGTATGACAAGCCACTTGGGGAAAGAATGAAGCATGAACTCACTTCCCCAGTCCTAGGCCTGTCCTAGAGGCCTTGTGGAATGACAGAAGGGGTTCCCAGAGAGGATGGGAGAGACTGGGTGTCCACCAAACTCAGAGTGCCCAAGTGTCTCAGGTGGGCTGGATGAGAAGCAGCTGCCAAGGGTGGGAGAGTGACCCTTCCCCATTCCTCTTCTTTCCTGACAGCTGCATGGCCCTTGGGGAAGGAGAAGGGGTGTGCAGCCACACCAAAGGCAAGGCTGGAGTCTGTTCCAGAAATGTCTCTCATGGCTTCCTTTCCTAATTAGGGAGAGAATCCAGTCATTCCTCAGCACTTCCTCAGCTGACTGTGCATGAGACTGTGCTGGTGCTGAAGGACAATGACAAACAATCTCCCATTCTTGCCCAAGACAGTTCATGGTCAAGCCAGCAGGTGTATGTAACACTTTCCAAGCTGTGAAATACAGCAAACAAGGAAGGAGTGCATGAAGCTGTTCACTGTGCCTACACGGAGACTTGGAGCGGGGCCTTTGTGCCCATCTTGCTAGGGTGCAAGGGGAGCAAAAACTCAAGCTGGCACAAGTCAGTAAGGCAGGCACTGGCTCATGTGGCTGGGAAGTTCAGCGATAGAGACAGGTACAGCTAGAGCCACCTGCTCAACTGATAAAGACCTTTTTCAGTCTCTTAGTTCTGCTTTTTCCTCTGTTGACTTCTGGTCAGCTTCCTTTACCTGGTAGCATGGGGCAGCATTAGTTTTATACTCGATTGACTTGGCCAATTCCAATTAACAGTGTGCATCCTCCCTCAAACATACCAGTAGGAGTCCTGGGAGTTCCTTGGAAAGCACAGCAGTCATACTGTTATCACAGTATAGTGATAGGCCTTGGACAGATCACCACAGGGCAGGGGTGTGGGTTGATGTGTTTAAGTGAAATCTATCAGTGTGGCCAAGGGCAGAAGTTTGCTGAGGAGGAGTGGGACATCTGGACAGGCAAGGCCAGGAAGAAGAGAGTCAACCCAGCAGCACCTAGAATCCAGGGCTGGGCTAGGACATGGAGCACAGGAATCTAGGGTGGGGGACCCACCCTGCCCATCCTCTGTGTTGCAGGAAGCTCAGTGGAGCTTAAGCCAAAGTGACCAGCAGGATCTGCATCTTAGAAAGACCTGGAGGGCAGTAGCCAGCTGGATGAGTGGGCTTCCATGTAAGCACAGGCTGAGAGGAGAGGTGAGTTGGGGAGCACTGAGAGGAACCCCACACAGGGCTCCAGACTGCTGGGGTAGAAAAGCATGGCCTGGCCTGGCACACTCAGCTCTCTCTGAGGACAATGGGGAAATCATTGTGTGGCCTTCAGAATACAAGATGGCAACAGGGCAAGGGGAGGACCTTGTTGAATTTGAGGTACCAGGGGACACCCACCCAATCCTGCAGTAGAGGGGTCTGCAGACCAGGAGTATGAGTCGGAAGTTCAGAAAGGAACTTGTGCTAGAGAGAGATCTAAAAAAGGGAACCTGGATCTGAAGAGGTGGATCACAGGCCAGCCAGGAGAGTGCTGAGGGAGCCATCAGGGGGCAGGCTCTGAGTTCTGGTGCCTGATCTTGCTGGGCTGCAACCCTGAGTGAGCCCAGTCATTGCTGAGCCTCAGTTCTGTCATTTGTAAAATGGGGCTGAAGGAATTCAGCTGCTGGGCAGTTGTGAGGACAGATAAGAATGGGCTCTGCAAAGGCAGGTACTTGAGGACAGCAGGGTAGCAGGTGGGGCAAAGGGAAGCTGAGGGGCTGAAAGCCCAGCTTAGGGAGGACTTGGGCCACCTATGGACAGTGAGCAGCTGCTGCTGTTGCCCTGGATGAGCCCTGGCAGAGGCTGGTGGGTGGGGCTTGAGCCAGGGGAAGGGAGCTCCCTGGGAGGCTCTGTATTTCAGCACTGCCAAACAACCAGGGAGCCTGCCTGCTGGCAGCACTCAGAGCCTTAACTATTTTTTCCTAAAAACACAACTGAGAAACAAGTGAGCACTGGCCATAGGATGGGTATCAGCCAGGTGGCCTTTCTGCCACTCCTCTCAGCTGAACAGGATTTCAAGATTATCTTGTCATCAGAAGAGGCAAAAAAGAAGCCATGTATTGCTCATTTGCAGAGTGTGCATGAGTCTGATCATGGCAGGGCTGCAGGACCCCAGTGTGCCCAGTGGATGATAAGAGGGGCTGAGGGGTGTGGTGCCTGCTCAGGAGTCCTCTGGCTGCTGGAGACCCTTGAAGTAGACAATGGCAGGTGTCAACCCAGGGATCCTGCAGATGGGCCACACTGTCAAGTTTGGAGTATATTCCATTCCCCAAACTTACCCATGGCCCCAGCCCATGTTAGAGGGGCCTAGTGTATCCTCTCTCTCCCTCTCTTTCTCCCTCCCCTCCCCCTCCCTGTCCTCTCCCCCTCCCCTTCCCCCTCCCTCTCTGTATGTGAATCAGGAAGCCAGAATGCAGACCTGGAAGATCTCAAGGACCATTCTCAACGTGTTAGCTTGTTTCTCCTGTTAGCTTGTTTCTCTAATGAAGAGGGGAGTAAACGAGGGGAGGGGAGTAAACAGCACAAGGAATCACTTGCTCTCACCAAAGCCCTGGCCCTTGCTATTTCTTTAGCCTGCCGGATGACTCTACCTTAGCTGGCTTTTATCACCTCCTTGGAGAATCCTCTCTTGATTGCCCCTATTGAAAGGGTCACTTAAGGGCTCTATCTTCCTGACCCTAGCCAGCCCATGGCTGCTGGTGGCCTCCTCTTTTGGACCTCTTGCTTTGGAGAACATAGGCAGAGTGAGCAAAACCTTAGGTGTCACCAAAGGGAGGGAAATGTGGGGTCCCAGCCTGACCCTGGGATCTGAAGGGCAGACTGGGTAGCAGGATTCAGGCAAGCATACATTCCTGACTGCCCAACTTGCTCCCCTGTGATCATCCACTGAGAAGAGGCAAAGCTCAGGTCACAGTGGAGGCTGCCCATCAGGCCCTTCTTCTCAGGACCATGCTGATCCTTCTGCTGGTGGATAGCTGGGCCCAGGTTTTGTGCCTGAGCTACTCTCATGGCAGGGAATGGGCCTGTGTCATACCTGCTGGACTGGGGTTTGAATCTGCTCTGCTGAAAATCGTGGAATCAGAGTCCTTCAGAGGTGCAGATCCTGGAGATAGCCTCTGAGTCCACTGCCTGTCTGCTTGCTCTTGCCACAATGGGGTGGATGGTGACTGCCCACACTGAAGCTAGTCTCCTGCCCAGTCTGCTAGCTTACATGGTTTCCTGGGAACCCACAGACACCCTGAGACGGTGTTTACAAAGTCTCTCCACTGCTCCCCCACCCAGTGAAGGTGAGATATTTAAAGTGAATTAGCCCTTGCTGAACCTCAGTTGTCTCCAGTGTGAAATGGGAATGATATTGTAGTTCAATGAATTGTGAGGACTAAACAGAACATGGCAATAAGAGTATGTATGAAATTCTATCATAAATGCAAACATTTCAAAAAGAAACTAGGCAAAAACACTTTTCTGATTATTATAAGAATTAAAATTTTTTTCCCTTGGAAATAAAACCAAAATCCTTCTAAATAACCTCACAGTAGGAAGAGGATACTAGACACTGTGCAAGAACATATACATGAAGTATATGGGGTGCACACAAAGGGGCACTGGGGAAAGTTTATAGCCTTACAAACATCTTTATTGAAAGTCAGAAGAGGAAAAATCCTTGCAATTCAGGCTTTCCCCTGATGATTTGCTCAGAGTACACTCCAAATGATAGAACCGAGGAGAAGAAAAACCAATAGAAGGAGAACTGAAAGCTCAGGGTCGGCCTGGACAAGGGGCAACATGGGTGAAGCCAGCTACAAAACACGGACAGACAGCAAATTTGCCCTGGGTTCAACCCCAGTACTACAAAAAAGAAAGAAAAACGTTTGTTGCTCTCAAAAAACTCTGAAGCTTTTGAGAGTGAAGAGGGTCAGTTTTACGATGATGCTGAAACAGTGAATGTAAACTGGAGCTGCGGCCCACACAGTCACAGGGCCGTTCTGTTCATGTCACCCAGAGAAAGGAGGGGCATGTGTGTGCTGTATGTGTGGGAGGCCCCAAATAAACAGAGATTACCAGAAATGTACTGAAATGGACCCAGTTCTGGTAGGATGAGGCTCAATGTTAAAATTAAATTTAGTTACTGAAAAGTAAGTAAAACTATGTTTTGCATTGGTTGAGATCCTTGAAAGTTATATGACACATCTAACAAGGTAGTTAGAGATCTTCACAAGAGAACCCATTATGTCATAGGGAAACCACACATAGCACTGTAGTGACCACAGCAGGGAACACTACCATTCCTGAGCAAGACGAGATAAGGGGTAGAGAATTTTCAGGAACACTGTGACTGGAAAGGCTGGATGGAGCTTGTCTGACAGAAGCTGTGACCATTGGTTGAGAAGGAGGTAACCCTGCAGGAAGGGTCTCACCCTCCTTCTTCCCTCAGTCTTCTGCTACATAGCTTCCCATGGCTGGGCTCATGGAATTCAGAGAAATGGGAACCTTTTAACATGGACCATTCAGATCAGCTTCCTGAGATGCAGAAAGATGGAGAAAGGGTTGATAGGGGAAAGCAAAAGATACCCCTAACGGCTCATCTCTTTTTCCCTCAACAACTAGTTTGCTCAGGTAGAGCTTTGCTTCCACAGGTGGGGACACAGCATTCACCAATAGCTGTAGCAGTGCTTGGTTTTCTCTTTAAGGAGTCAGATAGTAAACACTGAAGCTTGGGAGCAATAGCTTGCTGCAGCGCAGGCTCTGGCTGTTCTAGCTGTAAGCAATGTCTCAGTGAAGCCTTGTTTACAAAAACAGGTGCTGGCCATGGTTTATAGGCCATGGTTTGTTGAACACTGCTTATTGTGTGGTCAGTTTGGTTTCTCAGTTTGGACCCACTGGAAACCCAAAATGTTAACAGCCACGTGCTACATCACATGAAAACACCACTACACGTGCTTCCTGAGCCAGAAGGAGATGAGTGGGAAGTGGGGCAGTGCAGAAGCCACCGATAAACACACAGCTGTCCACACCCTCACTTCGCCAGGGGCCTGGGTTGATAACTGCTGTGATTTGAGCACAGTTTGTCCCCTCAGAACTCATGTTGAGCCTTAATTCCTCAATGTGGAGGTGGTGAGAGGTGAGGCTTGTGGGAAGAACTGTTGCCTTTTTCATGAGACTGAATTATCCTCAGTGGGAACGGATTAGTTTCCAAGAGAGTGAGCTGTCTCTCTGTATCTCCCCTGCATATTCAGCAGGCTTTCCATTTCCTACTGAGAGGCCTCTTCTGCCCAAGCCAACCAGGTGCTAGTGGTTCTTGGCCTTCCAGGACACTGAGCCAAAATCAAACTCTTTTTTACTAGTTCCTCAGTCTCAGGTATTCTGCAAAATGTACTGAGATAATAATCTTAGCACAGAAACTCAGATTTGTGAGCAGTAGCTAATGGATTGATTGAGTGGGCATAGTGGTGCACATGTGCAGTCCCAACTCTCCAGAGGCCGGATGAGAGGGCTCCTGAGACCACAAGTGCAAGACAAGTCTGGCAACATACCAAGACTCCATCTCAAAGCAAAACAAGGAAACATGCAAAAAATAAAATAAAATAAAATAAAATATAAAAGCCCGGGTATGGTGGCTCACACCTGTAATCCCAGCACTGGGGAGGTTGAGGCAGGAGGATTGTTGTGAGTTCGAGACTAGTCTAGGCTACAAAGTGAGCTCAAGGCCAGCCTGAACTGCATAGTGAGACCCTGTCTCAAAAAGACACACACACACACAATATATATATATATATATATATATATATATATATATATATATATAACAAAAAAAATAGATTAGTTGTTTGGGTTTGGTCTGGAAGGAAAAAATTAGAAATATAGGGACTAGGTGGTGTGAGTGGACCACTTGAAAGGGGCGCAGAATGTGGTAACGCTCGTAGCCTCTGTAAACACACAGGTGGGGGTATCTCAATGACAAAACACTCCCCATACCTGTCTTCTCATCCTCCAGGCTCCTTTTCACCAACACTGTCACTAGCTCCCCTCAGCCAGCTGTTGACCTACAGCCTCTCTCTCTTGACTCAAGCCAGCACATTAAATCCAGCAGTCAATGGATGTGGACTGACTGGATTTTACATTTCAAATGCATTGGAACCTGTCCTTCCCAGCATCACTCTGTCCTCCCTGGGGCTCCTGGCAATTGGCACTTCCAAGGTCACATAACTCTTTGGAGCTCAGCCTCTTTCCTCTGAGATGACATCCTATACCATACTCCATTTGGCTATGGTAAGATGTCACTCCCATGTCCCTCTGCAGGTTCAGGAGAGTACAGACAATTACAGAATGGTCACTGAAAGGGCAAGAAGTAGGGGAAACCAGTTTACTGTGCTATACCACCCCTGTTGTCAAAAGAGACTCAGAGGGAATCTGGGAATTCAGAGATCTCAGTCTAATTTGTTTTTGTCTAATTGTCCCTACCCCATGCCTTAAGCACTCCCCCATGCCCATGCCATGTGGACCTGACCTCAGCTGAATTCAGCATTTAGTTATCCTCATGACTTTGCAAATTTTAGAATCAGAGTCTGGGTTGGGTGAGTTCAGAAACATTGGTCCTGCTGCTGGGGACAATCACGTATCTTCCAGGCTTCAATGCAGTTTTGGGATCCTTCAGCTTCTTTTGCAGATGGATAGTCTTAGCTGATAATTTCTCCTTGTCCCTATGTATATCTAGCACGGTTCCTTTCAAAATATTTGTAGGTAAAAGATATTTGAAACATTTCCCAACACAACGGTCCCCCATCTCAGGTTTCATTTATAGAGTGCAATGTAGCCAATTGCTATCTAAAAACATGAATGAAAAATTCCAGAATTAAATAATTCATAATAAAAAATTGCCATTCTTAATAGCATAATGAAATCTTCCACTGTCCCCGTGTCCCACCTACAATGTGAACCATCCTTTTGTCCAGAGTATCCACACTGTATATAGCCTCTCTTCCCCATGGCAGCTGTGAGATCCACATTCATATAACTTTTATTATAATATATTATAATTGTTCTATTACATGTTTGTTGTTGTTAATCTCTTACTATGGCCAATTTACAATTTTATCATAGGTAGGTACATACAGAAAAGAAAACAAGTTTGTTACTATCCATAATTTTAGATATATACTAGGGGTGTTGGAATGTAACTGTAATTTGCAAAATGATGTTTTATAAAAGGTATTAAAGATTAATTACCAACACATTTAAATAAGGCACACAAAATATTAGATTGGACATATATAAAAATACTTTTCATAAATATAAGTAGAACAAATGTAGCATAAGAAAAATAGTTAAAATCACAAAAGTATAGATACTCTGATAATGTTAGATGATTAATATAAGGAATCAATTATGTTTATAACTTTTTGTCATTTTTGAACTATAACAAAGACTTAGGAGTCCAATAATTATTTTAATTTTTGATTTTTTTTTCAGTACTGGGGATCGAACTGATGACCACGCACTTGCAAGGCAGGTGCTTATGCTGCTGACCTAAATCCCCAGCCCTGATGGTTTTAATGCAGTTGTTTCTTCTCTTTTTTTTTTGAACTTGTTCTTGATTATTAACTTGTGTAATCTAGGCTGAATTGATACAATTCTACTCTCAAGAGATAATAGATAAACTTTTTTGTTCCTTTAGTAATTTTAATAGAGAAGCCAGTTTTAATATAGAGATGTGTTGATATAAATAAGCATAAGGATTTGAATGTGACTTCAGTAAGCTCAGGAATTTTAAACTGTTTGTAAACAAATGACTTGAGGCAGAGGCCACTTGACATGCTTTTTGAGAAAGCAATGAAGCATATGATTTAATACCTAGGTGCACACAGACAGAGGGCAAAAAGACCCTCTGTAGGAAACAAAGAGAGCTGGGGTTCTTTATGGGGCTTGAAAGAAAGCAAGGGACATTCAATGAGGTCTTAGCAAATATCGGTGGTCAGAGAGTTCTGAATGTGCAGTGCCTTAGTGGTTAAAGGCCGCAGGGCATCCAGAATAAATGTATGGATGTTCTCAGATGTCCTGGTGTTTGGAATAGTCCATTTTTCTCTTTCTCTCTTTTTATGACATCCTGTGTTTGCTGAGGGCAATAGCACTGGTTCTGAGCTGGGTTTCTCCAAGAACAATGCTGCTTACTGACAAACAGATTGGATGCTAGGAAAGTCCTGCCCAAGTCAAACCTGACACCTTTACCTAAAATCGAGCAAGTGGTGTTGTATTTTAAAAATTATCCTTAGTTCCTCATGTGTAGCCAGTCCTAATACTTTATTCTCTAAGTTATGGTTAAATTGTCTTACCAAGAAAGAAATGGATCCCATATTTTAAATGCCCTCAGATTATAATGAAAACTAACCTTAAAAATCTTACCCACAGTAACACCACAGTCTTCCTGTGACAAGGACAAGTGAGACTCACCGTGGGAGTCTAACATGCCCAAATGGGTGTATTCCTTGTGCAACAAGATGAGAACCTTAGTCATGCTCTTAGAGGCATTCAGACCAGACATGTATCAAAATGCTATGAAAGTTTCCAGATTTGCTAAATTTTCAGACCTATCTGATCTCTAACCAGTGATAAGCAGGTTGTGTTTGGCCTTGGTCTCTGAATGGAGACTGTTCAAGGGTCATTACTATTACCTGGGTCTTGGTTGCTATAGCAATTGAATATCTCAGCCACTCGATACTCCGATGTCTTGCTCTCTATCTGGACCCATCTCACGCTGATGCCAATCATCCTTTGAATAGTCATGATGCCATTGTATGTCACATGTTTCATTTCTACACAGCAAAAAGGTAAGATCTGTGTGCTCCTCAGATGTGAGAAACCAGTTCGCAGACACCTTTTTGAGGATCTAGTTCCTGGAAACATTCAACCATGCTAGGTTGGGAACAGTTCCTTGGGGACTTTTAAGGCATTGCTGAGGAATACTTGATATGTAAACATTTCACACATTCGATATATTCATCTTGGTAAGTTTGGACTCATGCATATATATCACAGCCCAAGGTACTGATATATCTATTGACTCAAAAGGTTTCCTTTTATTCTCATGTGTGTGTCTGTGTGTGTGTGTAAGAACACTTATCATGAAATCTATCCTTTCTAGCATAGTTTAAAGTGCACTACATAATGTTGATAATTATAAACACCATGTGGTATGACTGACCCCCAGAATTTATTCATTTTGCATAACAGAAACTATAACAATTCCCCACTTTCTCTTGATGCCGCCCCTAGAAAACACTGCTCTATTCTCTGACTCTGAGATTGGTTATATTAGGTACCTCAGTAAGTGGAGTATTTATCCTCTATGTCTGGCCTATTTCTCTTAGCAAAGTGTTCTGTTGCAAATGCCAAGATTTCCTTCTTTTGAAGAAAGTTTATTAGGACATTCTACCATGGTGTTCAGGGAGTAAAGACTCCCAGAGCCTGTCACAGCAAGGTGCTGTTAACCTCTGCTGCCTACAGGGATAGGAGCAGTTAGGGCTACAGGAAATTCAAGAGGGTGGGGCTTGTGGAGGGGTAGCCAGCTAGGATGCAGTGGCTTTTGGCAAAGGAACATGACCGGGCCACATTCACATGCATGGAACCCGACTTCTCACTGTCCTCTTGGGAAGGCCTGTTGTTCTGCTCTTACGGCCGGGTTCCTGGGGCAGGGTGCAGAGTGAGCCTGCAAGGCAAACCAAAAGCACTTTGCGCTCATTTCTTGCATGTCTGAATGAGTCCCTGCCTTAAAATTTGGATCTCCTACAACTTCATTCTGTTTTGATGTAAGGAAACTTGTTTCCAAACCAGGCAAATATTTAAAGTGCCAATGAATTCTCCCTTGCATGTCTCCTGCTTAGGCACAGGGCAGTCATCTCAGTGTCTGGGAGACTGGCTTCAGGACCCTTACCTTTGGAGATAGCCTGTGGGGATGCTCAAGTCCTTTCTGTGAAGTAGTATAATATTCGTCCATAACTTATGCATGTCTTCCTTGTGCATTAAATCATCTCTAGATGACTTATGATGTCATAGACTATGCAAGCACTATGTACACAGTTGTCACACTGTATTGTTTAGGGAGTAATGCAGGACAAAATCTGTGCAGACAGAATTCATTTTGACCAAGGTTGGTTGAACTCATGCATGCAGAACCATGGAGACAGAGGGTTGACTGTACCTTATGGCTCTGTAGGTTGAAAATTTCAATTCACAACCATAAGTGAACAGGTTTTAAAACCATGCAGAGCAAAAACCAGTCTGTAAGTATTTGTGCCCTTCACTCTATCCTTTAGCTTTTCAGAATACTAGAAAGACTGGTTCATCACAGGGCCATCTCCAGAGCCTGGAAGATTCTCATGCCAGTTTTAGCCTTTGACTGCAGAGGTCACTTCTGGGGCTGGTCTGGGACCTCACCCAGCTCTGTGCCCTCTTCCTCAAGTTCCCCATGACATGGCCTTCATCTTCCACTCTTCCTCAGACAGGAAACCCTGCTACTCATGGTGTCCCATCGAGAAAACTGTCTTCTCTACCCACTGGCCGCCAATGCCATCCTACACAGTATCCTGTGTGATTACTCTGGCTGGGCCGGCCATGCTGTGGGGACAAGAGCTGTGGGGGCCATGCTCATTCAAGTGGGGCTGTGCCATGTGGGCTACAGGGCCATGGGCTCACTCAATGAGGGCAGCCTTTCTAGTACTCATTTTCCTTTGACTCTTCTAGTACACCAGCCCTGTTCTGCCTTCAGACCCACAGTGCAGGCCACAGACTCAGAGACTGGGGTGAGCATGGGGCATTGTCTTCGAGCTTAGTTTCATGGCCACTTTATGGAAAATGAATCTAGTGTTGTATTTAACTTGGAGATAGAATATTGCATTTTAATTTAAGGCTATTTAGAGGAAAACAAAGAAAGACATTTTTTAAAAATCCAGGTGGTGAATACCTGCAGCAGATGCTGAAAGTGGATGAGCCTAAAGGGCACAAGATCATTGGAGAGCTGTTTCAGAGTGGCCCCACTGGCCTCCTGTATGTCCTCCTATGCCTTGCAGTGGTGCGTTAGTTTGCTGTGACTGTTGTAATAAACTGCAATGTGCATTTATTCTTACATGGTTCTGGAGGCCCGACATCCGAAATCAAATGTCAGCGTGCCTCACTTCCTCTGAAAGCTTTAGGAAAGAACCTTTTCAACCTCCTTTCCATTTCTGGTGGCTCCAGGCAAGTCCTTCTCCTGAAAGCTTAACTTTAGGTTCACCTTCACCTTTACTTAGCTCTTTCCGCTTTTGCTCTGTCTCTCACAAGGACTGGACCCTCTGAAACTGTGAACTGGGACAAACCTGTTCTCCTTATCAGCTGGTTGTCAGACTATTTTGTTCTAGGGATGGAGCACTCACTAAAACATCTGAGAACTGGGAGATGAGCCTCAGAACTAAAGGATCTACTCAGCTGCCAGGTCTGACTGCTTGGTCCCTGTGTCTGTTTGAAGCAGCTATTTTGTTCATTCTTGAAAATCAAGTCTTGTTTTTAAAACTTTTTAGAATGTGTCTTAGTCCCGTTTTCTGTTGGTATTTACATGAGCCTGGGTACATTACAAGGAAAAAAGGTTTATGCAGCTCAGAGCTTTGGAGGTTCCAGGGCCTGGCATCGGCTGTGGCGTAGCTGGTAGAGAAGCATCGCAGTGGTGAGGCATGCAGGGAAGGGCAAGATCAGGGGAGAGCAGACAGGAAGCCAGAGAGACACCTAAGCCAGCCTGCTGTTTCACAGCCACCCACACGCCCAGACACTGGCGCGTTCTTTAGGCCCTTAGTACCTTGCAGCCAGCCTCATTGCGTGGGCTGAGACCACGCTTGCTACACAGGCACCCGGGGGAACAAACTGTATCCACACCCATCAGTCAGAAGGGGCTCTCTGGCCTGCTTGAATATTGAGATGTTTCTGAATCACATCCTTGATCCCTGCTTTAGGTAAAAATCCAAGTAATTGTCCAGCCAGTGATGTACCTTTTAAACAACTTTTTTTTGATCTGTAGTTTTTAATGAAATCATGATTTATTGCAACCAATTAAAACAATACGAAAAGAAAAAAAGAAAGAAATTCACCAAATTTGCCAGAAAGGTCTTTTTCAGAGGGAAGCTGGGCTGGGCGGAGCTGCCTTGCACCTCTGTCCCCAGGGCAAGGTCTGGGAGCCAGGGAGGTAGCTGCCCCAGAAACCCAAAGCCAGTCTTGGCCGAAAGTCCAAAGATGGATGCAAAATCTAGTTTAAAACTTGAAACTTGAGTCTGAAGTGGAGAGGGCACTCCTCTGAGAGGCCTGTGCCTTTGTCTGTTTGACTCTTTGGCAGGGCCAAACCCTTCCTGACCTGGCTGGAAGCCCAGCATCCCAGCCTTGCTCTGCTCAGGGAGGAAGGAAGAAGCTCTGCTCGGCCAGTCCCACCCCTGCCTTTTCAGCGGCCAGGCTGTGCTCCAGGCTCCTGCACCTGGGCAGCGAGGCACTGGGAAAAAGCTGCCACTGTGGGCACTGGAACCCAGATGCTGCCAGTACTTTGTCAAAGTGGCAGGGGGCAGGGGACCTTTCTGTCAGGACCTGGATGTCCACCCTGAATCCCAGCAAGCAAACGTACTGAGGCCTCTTTGTTTCCCTCCATATCCCCATTGGGCTGTGAGAAGATGAACCTGTAGGGCCTCTGTGGCTGCAGCTCCCAGCTTGTGACCTCGATTAGGTGACTTTGTCTTCAATGCTGCTTTTCCAATATATAAAAATATATATAATATATATATATATAATTATATAATATAATTAGAGTTTAATACTTTCATTTTGTTTTATTTTATTTTTATGATTATATTTGGCTTATGGCAAATTGTTAGAAAATTGAAACCAGCAGTATACCAAAAATAATGACACACACACACACACACACACACACACATGCCATGACCACCTAGGGCTTGCTCCAAACATGGGAAGTCATTCAAAATCAGAGAACATTTATGAAAGGAAAATCATATAGCTATATCAAGAAATGCACTCAGGCATTAAATACAATTTAGCAGGCATTTCTAATAAAAATGCCAAATAAAATAGAGAAACAATGTTGACCAAGGCAATGTATCAAAACCAATGGCAAATATCATTCTAACCATAGATTGCATTATTTTTATTAAAATTATTAGAAAAATGTGATATTTGAAAGGAGAAGAAGGGAAACTGTTAGGAAGAAGAAGCAGGTAGGGGAGGGAAGGTCCCCAAAATGGGCATGACCAACAGATGTCGTGTCTATATCAAAGTGCCACAAGAAAATTCATTCCTGACATTGCACATACTAATTTTTAAAAAAGTGAATGTCTGCTTTAACCACTTAATCAAGACTGTTTTAAAGGTGCTACCTAAAGAAAGAATGCAAAACAATATGTCAGCCAATTATATTGGGGAAAAAAGAATTTCTTTCAAATGAAATTATTATACATCTAGAAAAGTCAAGACACCTTGGAAATAGATTACTAGGGTTTATAACATAATTTTAGGCGGTTGAATATATGAAAACTTAAGTTTATTGATTTATATATTTGTTCTTTTCTTCCAGAGCCTGGTGCATACTATGAAATATTTTTTAAAAAATAAATATTCTTCCATAAAACAGATAGAAATAAAAATGAAAAAAATGCATTCACAAGAGCTATAAAATCCTAGCAATAGTATTTTAAAAACATACAAACCTACATGAGAAAACTAAAATTGAAGAGAAAGATTCAGACCAAAAGTTGGACACATGAAGAAGAATCATGCTCTTGGAGGATGAAATTAGTCTCAATAAAGCTATCACGGCACCCCAGCTAGAACTCAAATTGAAATTGTGGGGAGGGCACAGAGAAATGAGGAGGAAGAAAGAAAGCAAGGCAACACAATTTAAAAGCTTATGGCAAAGAGTAAGTACACCAGGAAATCATTAAAGTAAAATGTTCAGGGGGAATTGAGCTTCCAGATGTGTTATTTTGAAGTCACTTTAATGAGAACAGTATGCTGGGATGGCCAGTTCCATCTAGTGCTGAGAGGCCAAGACTCTTCCCTTGGGCCACTGCCTCTGGAGGGAAGCTGCCCCGAGCTGCCTTCCAAGGTCTGGTGGTGCTTTCCAGACTGCAGGCAGAGTGGAAGCCAGCCAAGGGGGTGTTAAAATTCGCAGCCCACAGTTCTTCATCAGGGGTTGGCAGGAGAACCCCAGAAGCACTCAGCCAGGAAAAGAACTAACATTTGGATGTTACCTGTACCCAGGAGACACCAACAACAGATCAGGTTGACCTCGTTTTCCAACCGTGGAGGAGTGGGAAGAACACTGCAGCACAGGACCAGGCAAGACAGGGTTCTCTCCTTCAGGAATCTCAGTTCAGGGATTTGTCACCAGGCCACAGAGGCCATCCCCACAGCATGGAGGAGAAGTGTGATGAAAGAAAAAGGAGCACTTGCTGCATGACCCTCAAAATGGAGTTCTTTCACATCCTCAGGTCCACATCAGAGCATCTTGTGGATTTTATTAGCCTGTGGCTATATTAGTAACTGGGGGTGAGGGTGGGGTGGGGTGAAGTGGCTGCTATAATGTATTCTCACTATTTAGATAGTTTAAACCACTGATTCTCCTTAGTTCTGGAGGCCAAGAGTCTGAAATCAAGGTGTCAGAGGAGGGGGTTCTTTTCATTAGCTGCCTCTCTCCTTGCATCTGGTAGTTGTGGGCAATTCTTGATTTTCCTTGGCTTGTGGATACCTTCCTGCCTCCATCCTCACATCCTCACACATCCTCTTTGTGTGTCTTTCTTTCTCTCATAGCAATACATCCATTACTGAATTGGGAGCCTACCCTAATCCAGGGTGCTCTCGTTTCAAGATCTTTATCTTGATTATGGTTGCCATAATCAATTAACATCACATTCTGAGATTCCAGGTAGACCTGGCTTTGGGGGCACATAGAACTGTCATGAGTGTGTTAGTCAGAGTGACTGCCACACACACTCTTTCTTTCCCCTGGAAATATGTCACCCCTAGTGTTCACTGCTCAGGGAAGGAGTGTGTTGCATTTGGCAGTGGGGTCAAGTTGGTCCCCTCACTACAGTTAGGACCAATGGAGCTGAGGGACTCATTCCCTTCCATCCATTTAACTCTAATTAGCACCTTGTGGACACTCCTCCTTCTATTGTCCTACGACAGGTAGAAAATAAAATAATAAAATCCTAGAAGATCACCAGGGATTTAGCTCAGTGGCACAGTGTCTGCCTGGCAAGTGGGAGGTTGTGAGTTCAATCCCAGGTACAAAACAAAGCAAACAACAACAGCAACCCCCCTCCCAAATCCCAGAAGATCTCTGATGCTGTGGGTGAGGGCAGAAGGATGTTGGACTCACTACCTTGACCTTCAGTCACCTTCACCTTGATAAGGGTTCATAATTATGTACTACATGTCATGCATGTAACTAAAATCAGAAAGAATTCTGGGACAAGCATGCATGTTAGAGCCCTGAGGTGGCACAGCATCCTATCAGTCATGCTTGTCAATCACACCTCGAGATTTGGGGGAGGCACCTGGGCTGAGATGTTTACCCTAAATTCTGAAGTCTACTTTACTGGAGGCTGTTACCATGTGTATTATGTATGAGCCATGTGAGGTACTTGTGCTTTACTGTCACCCTGCACCATTTTTCTGTTTTTGTGTTAGTTTTTGCTGGCACAGATTTGCCCTAAGCACCACACCCCATGACCTTCAGTAGATGTAGCTGCTCTCTGCCCACTGCCATGTCTGCACTTGGCAATTCTTTGCTTGCTGCACGTAGAACCTGCACTGTACCTGACCATTGTGTGGTAACGGTTTGGCTTAAGGGTGATTGTCTGCCCTTGATGGGTTCCCTTTCAAAATTTGGATTAAGAAAATAAACACCACAGTTGAGAATAAAATGGCAAATCAGAGATGCCTTAGATTGAGACCAAAATGCTATAAAAAGTATTCCACACAGTAGCAGGGAGGCAGACAGAATCTGCCCTGGCTAGATTCAAACTCAGAGGTGCAAGCCATTTTACCTCAGCCTCCCAAATAACCACGAGTGCCAACCTGTACCACCAAACATAGCTACACAGAAAAGTTTAATAAGAGATGTATAAGATCTGTACACTGGAAATTGTTCACCATTGCTGAAGGTAACTAATAAAGATCTAAACAATACAGCAATATCTTAAATTCAAGAATTGTTAAACATTTTGTTAAAATGCCATTTCTCCCTGAGTTACTCTAGGTCTAATGCTATTCATATGAAAAGTACAGCAGACTTTTTCTTAGAAAAAACTTACAAACCAATTCTGTTTGTTTTGTAGTACTGAGCATTGAACCCTGAGGCTTTTTACCACACCTTAAATTTTTTTCTTCATGTTGAGATAAGGTTTCACTAAGTCACTCAGTCTGATCTCAAACTTGCTATTCTCCTGCTTCATATGGAAATATAAAGAACCCAGACAAACTCAAAGAAGGACAAAGTTGGAATGTTTATACTGTGATCATCAGGGTTATTGCAAAGCTACAGTAGCCAAGACACAGTGGTGTTGATAAGGACAAACACATAGACTAATGGAGAGAACAGAAGCCAGAAATAGACTTCTATATATGTGTGGTCATTTGAGTTTCAACAAAGATTCCTGTGAAATTTAACAAGAAAGAAAGAACTTAATAAATGGAGCAAGAGTAACTATATATTCATATAATAAAGTAAAACTTGATCCCTTACACTATATAGAAGAAAGCATTTTGAAATGGATCATTAATTTAAATAGGAAAGACAGTAGAATTTGTAGAATAAAACAAGAAAATATCTTTGTGATCTCAGAGCAAATCTGAATATAAAAGGTACTAATGGTCACAGAAAAAAAGGATAAATGTGATTTCAATAAAACTGAAACTTTTGCTTATCAACACAGTTAAGAAAGTAAAAAGGCAAAGCACAGACAGAGGAAACATTCTTAGAACCTGTATCTGACAAGGGACTAGTATCTAGACTAACAAAAACTCATCAAAAGGAAAATGACAACCCGACTGCTTCCAAAAAAGGAAAAACTTCACCATCAGGAAAACATGAATTCAAATCATCATGCTTGTTGCTGGCTGGTGCAGACGGTGGGCAGCACCCAGTGCTGATGGGGATCTTGAGTGTTTGGAACTCAAAGTGTGGCTCAGTGAGTGTGAAGTGGTGTGGCCACTTTGGAAAACTGTTCTGCAATTTCTTACGCATGGGCATTTACCTGAGAGAAAGGAAACCATCTGTGCACGTGCACTGCATACCAATGTGTACACAGCATAACTCAATTCATGTGATGTTCAGAGTCACACCTGATGTATAATAGAAATCAGAGCAGTACTTGTCTTCATGAGAAAGTGACTATGGATGACTGGTTGGGGCCTGAGGGAACATTTCTGGGGCGATGGAAATAGTATAATGATCTGGGTGAAAGTCATATGGGTGGGCACAGCTAAAAGTTACCACCTTTGCATTTTTGGGTTGGGGATAGTGGTAGAGTGCTTGCCTACCATTTGTGTGGCTTTGATTCCCAGAATGGCAAAAAAGAAAAAAAGATTTGTGCATTTTACTGTATTTAAACTGTATCTTAAAAAACAAAAACAAAGAAGACAAGATGGCCAATCAGTGAGCAACAGAATACAAAGCCTCCCAGGAGAAACAACTCATTTGCCAGAATAAAACACCTTGGAGAGACCCAGATAGAGGGAGATGGATCTTCTTGACACAGGAAGAAATTAAAACGTGAAAAAGCTCATCAAATACTTCGGGACTACATCTGAAACAGCTAAAAATTTCAGGACACAGCATTTTCATGGTGACTCGCCAAGTTTGCACCAGCTTGAATCCATGCCACCAGGCAGAGCCGCCCAAACTCGTTCCCTCCACCATTCACAGGAAGCACAGCACTGCTGAAGTTGGGGGTTGGTGAGCCCAACAGAGAGTGGAGCTGGTAAAGGGACCTTCATTAATCCATGGTCAGTGCTGGGAATGAGACCCTCCCCCACAGGAAGGGTGCGACCAATTGGGCGACATGTTGGAATCGGGCAGGAAGAGCTTGAACTGGGAGTGACAGTGACTTCAGTTGGTTGCTCCCTCCCCAGAGCAGACTCGTGGGATTTGCTTAGACTGGGCTGAGCCGGTGGCTGGGACCCAATGAGCTGTCCCAAATCAATTCCCTGTGCCTAGCATGCACTAACCGGTTGAAGGCATCTGAAGTTTGGCTGGCCCAGTGGGGAGGGGAAGGCATACGGAGCCACTGCTTATACTTCAGTGACAAGAGCAGGCAGGAGAGGGCAGAAGTTCCTCACCAGCGTGCTTCGGAGGAACCGTGGCCAACGAGGGAAGGGGGCTGGGACCTTCACTGTAACCTGTGTGGAGGAAGCCAGGGCCATGACAGGAGAGAGAGGTAGGAGGAGGCCCCCAGCCCAGAACCCTGAGAGCACTGATCAGGAGAGGGAAAAACAAGGGAGACTGAGGGCGGCAAACATGCAACATCAGACATGGCTTCAATGGACATTAAGAGATATGTTTGGGACCTTGTAGATGAGCTCAAAACTGAAATATTAAATCAAGTAAAGCAGGATATGAGTAGAGTAATGAAAGAAATGCTCTCAGGAAGCATCTCTCAAGAAGATACAGACAGAGAAAGGGAGGAACAAAAAAAAAGGAGAGAAACATTTGATAAAGAATGTAAAGAAAATATAGAATATATGAAGCAGATTCAAAGAGACTACCAGGAAATTAAAAACTCCATTGAAAGCTGGCAAAATGCCTTAAAAGAAACTAAGGATAAACTATCAAAACTTGAAGACAAGTTTGCAATGTATGGTCAGGAAAGGAAAGATCTCTTAAAAATAATAAGGAAACAGGCAGTAACAATACAAAGGCTAGAAGATGACAAGAGAATCTACAATTTAAGAATAAGAAACATGAATGAAGAAGTAGGAATACATACAGGTGAATTACAAAGGCTATTCACGGAAATAATTAAGGAAAACTTCCCAAGCATGGGAAAAGAAAATGACATTCAGTTGTGTGAGGCATATAGAACTCCAGACACCTACAACCAAAACAGAGCTACACCCAGACATATAATAATCAAGATATCAGAAATTCAATATAAAAACAGAATATTAAAAGCTGTCCGAGAAAAGAAAGAGATTACCTATAAAGGTAAGCCCATCAGAATCACAGCTGACTTCTCGACACAGACCATCAGATCAAGAAGAGCTTGGAGTGAAGTATTCCAAGCCATGAAAGAAAATAACCTCCAGCCCAGATTGACGTACCCTGAAAATCTGTCACTAGAAATTAATGGAGAAACAAGATGCTTCCATGACAAAGAGGAACTGGGCAAGTTTGTGACCACCAATCCAATCCCACAGAGAATGCTGAAGGACATTCTAGAGAGAGAGAAAAAAAAAATACCAGGATTTTAGGAACAGTGGCAGAAAGGCTTCAATGAGTGGGGCAGACAGTAGAATGAAGGAGAAAACTAGACAAAGGCAGAAAAATAGCATAGCAGAAATGAGGCAGAGAAGGATAACTAGAAACTCTAGCATATATTGTTAATAGTGCACCAGGATTTAAAATCCACATTACTCACTCTACTCTGCTTAGATGTATTATATTCTGTTCCAGTCATTCTACCTGTACTAGATTTGAGGGCACAGACAGTAATCCTGAAAATAACAAGATATAGTACAGTACTCATCCTTAATTTCCTATTAACTTAATTTAAAGCTCTGTAAAACCTACACAGTTTTACCATGACTGATCATAATCGAATCTGGTTTGTTGGATTGCTGTTTTGTATTGATAGATTTTATTCAAAGCTGTTATGACTGATAGTATCAAGTCTGAGAGTATAGGCAACTGCACTTAAGATGACAAGATCCACTAGAATAGCCACTATGGTTTGATCATTACCTGCCTTTGAAGTTTTATACTGTCTACAATGTTTTATTTTACTAATATTGTTATTTACTGCTATATTCAATTATACTGCTATATGCAATTATGCCTGATGATAGAGACATTCTATTGAAGATAATAAGAAACAACACAGCAATCATTGTAGATCACCTTGTACTGTGGTTTTATAGGACTTTTTGGTTTTATGTTTTTATAGGAATTTGTTTTGTTTTGTCTTGCTAAGTTTTGTGTTTCCCTCTAATACAGAAAGGATAGAAATACATGCAGAGATTCATGCATGCATAGCTGTTTACACTCTCACTGTTTGACTATCTAATTTGTATGCTTTAATTCTGTAACTTGAACAACTATTTCTAAGAGGACAATATGTAATTTATTAACTAGTGATTTCTTATTGTTTATCTTTTTTTGGAATTCTGTATTGTCTCTACCCTTGACATGCTTTTGTTTCTCTTTAAATAAATTTTTTTAAAAAGCCACAGAATAGCTGGACCTCTTCATATCATCTGTACAATAAGTTTCTTGTTCTTTTAATAGGACTTAGTCTCTGAGCCTTGCAGACAGAAGAGCCTGCTCTGAGGGTTGAGGTCAGCAGGCCATCCTGTCCTCTGGGCCCATGGTGCATGGCCCTGACACCACAGAGCAGTGCATTTTTGAGGCTATGCCAGCAGCTTGTGCAAGGCCAGTGTGCATGTGGGCTGCTCAGGAAGGACACAGGTTCTGCTCTGTGAAGTAGACTTTTTGCCAAAGACTACAAAGTGGTCCTGGCTGCATCAAATGGAATACAGCTCATACAGTCACACATGCACATGTGTGCATGTTTATAAATGTGTGCACACACCCCAGCACAGAGTGGCTGTCTTGGCTGGCAACGGTGCTGAGGCCACTTTGAATGTGAGTCCTGTGTGTGGCTTCATGGAGAGCAGGCTCGCCCCTGACTATGAGGTCCATCTGTCTCCACTGTCTGGTCTGGAGGAACTGGAGCTCCCTCAACAGGGAAACACAAGGCCTTCCTGTCCCACCTCCTCCCTCTCCCCGGAGCTTAATTTGCTACAGCCCACTGCCCTGATCAGACCATGGACAACTTGCCAGCACTCCCATGGTCCCTTGCATCTGAGATCCCAGCCTTCTCCTCACTCCTCTGAGGACCCTCTGACTGCCCGTACTCCAGACCCTCTGCTTCTTTGGGCTGTGAGTTGTAAGGACTGGGCAGGCCTAGTTAAGCAGAGGCCTTCTCCAGTCTAGGTTGCCCTGCCATGAGCCAAGTGTGGCCCAGGCTGTGTCATCCCCAGGCCTGCATGGGGTTTCACTCTTCTCACCAACTCCACTATGGACTAAACAGGGAGAGGGACACTGACAAGTCCAAAAAGGGGGTCACAGCAGGGCTGGCCATCCTCTTGTCCATCTCTCCAGTCACACCTTTCCAGAACCTTGATGGTGGGGATTCTGAGCTTGTTCCTGCAGAGGCTGAGTGGCTTGGCACACAGGCGCCACGGAACCCAGTTAAGCCACGCTGAGCTGGACAGCTGCTGGGAGGTCCCTGATCCCTGAACCCATGTGCGCCCCTGAGGTTCATTATCCCAAACTGCAGACAAACAGCTCTGACCACATTGACCCTACTGAAATGAGTGACAAGAGTGACTGTGAGTGATGCCAGGGAATAAGTCAGAGGCTGGCTGTGTCACCCAGCAGGGAGGAAACGACTGGCGTCATAAACAAGCATGACTTCATGTTAAGCCCTGTCTACACCCTCTGAAGTCAGCAGGCCCTCCCATCCCCTGGGCCCACGGCACATGGCCCTGATGCCACGGGGTTGTATGTTTCTGAGGCTGGGCCTGTGGCTTGCATAAGTCCAGCAGGAACGCGGGCTGCTCAGGGAGGACAGGCATGTTCTGCCCCATGAGCCACAGCCAAGCAGCACTAGGCCCTTGCTGGCTGGTCCTTGGCCTGGGTGCTGGATCTCAGAACTTGGTGGGGACATGGTTCTGCGAAAATTCTGTCTTGATACAGATGCCTACTGGAGGGTAGTGGGGGAACACCCGGGCTCCTCAGTGAAGGGGGATTTCTTCTGCTGGCAGGTGTGTGGAGCTTCAGGAAGGAAGAAACTTTCCTATGTGTCCTGCTGTAAAGACAAGGGGAAGCCTCCAGTAGGGGAGGACAGGAAGGGAATGTGCCAGAAGGCCAAACGCAGAGGAGCAAAGGCCCAAGAAGCAGGCTGTGCTGACCCATCTACCTCTGGTTTCTTCCCTTTCTCTTCTCAAAGTCTGTCATCTGTCATTGGTATCTGTCTGTCTCTCTCTGGTTTCTTTCATTTTACCTCTTAAAGCCTCCCTTCTTGCCTCCCTTCCTCAGTACTGGGACACTGGGGATTGAACTCAGTGCCTTGTGTATGCTAGGCAAGCTCTCTACCACAGGGCTGTGCTTCAGCCCTGTTCTCTCAAAGGGACCCAGGTGGCCACATGGCTCCAGAGATCATGGACAGCAGGTGAAGCCCCCTGCCAAGGCTCCTGTGACATAGACCCTTCTCCAGCCCCCATCGCAAGCAAGGTGAGGCTGCGCCGTCCTGACAGGGACGAAGGCTGTCTGTGCTTCTGAGCCCCTGCTGCTGCCCTTGCCATCCACCCTCCTGTGTATTCCCCAAGGCTCCCAGCCTGACTACAAAACCCAGACAGGGTAGTGGCTACTGATGTCCCTCGGGCATACTGGAGGGTGCAACTGAGCAGGGCGGCCCCACTCTGGGCTCTTGCCAGCCCCTCTCGCCACCTGCCCTCCCTGCTTATGGTCATGGTGGGGCAGGTAAATTGCCTTCACAGGACTGGAGACAGCTCCTGTGGGGAACTGCTGGTACATGGCATCCGTATGTGCAAGGCTTGTGTCTGACCTGGCTTGCTGGCAGTAGAGGGCTGGGTCACAGCAGCCTTTGCTATGCCTGGCAGGAAAAAGACCAGTGAGCAATCCAGTGGGCGATCCAGTAGGCAATGTGCCTTACCTGAGGGATGGTGCTGTCCTCTGGCACCCAGGACTCTGTAGATCACACATGGCTGGACCACAGCACTGGTCCCTCCCCTTTTTTAAAGTGAAGCTGGCCATTCTGATTTTGGATGAACACCTTCTGGCGTTAAAATGTTGGCAGAGTGAAAGCATAGGATGCCTCTGCTCTCAGCCTCTCAGGAGGCAGAACCAAGAGGGTTTTGAGGTTGAGCCTTTGTAAGGTGCCTCTCTGGTCAGTGCTAAGAGGGTGCTTCTTCATCCAGAAAAGGTCAATGTAACCAAGCCAAGGGTATAGAAATGGATCAGACCTTGGAAGGGTGGGAAAAGCCTGACACCTTGAGAAAGAAGGAAGGAAGAGGTAAATATGGTTGAACAGGGGGTAAATATGGTTGAACAGAATGAATGGATGCAGGCTGGGGAAGTGGGTCAGTGACAGAGCACTCACCTAGCACATGTGAGGTCTTGGATTCCACCTCCATCACTGAAGAAAAAAAGGAAGGAAGGAAGGATAGACAAGGGATGGAGGAAGTTGATTATCTCAGCTCTGCTGCAGTAATGAAAAGATAATGAACATTGGGCCAGCTCCAAACCTGAGCCTTAAGAAAGCCTGACAATTTGCATTTTGTGTTCTTGAGAGTTGTCACATCAGAAGTAAATGTTTACGGCAACTTCTGTCAAATAAAAACACAATGGTGCTACCCCCATGCCAGTCATTTCAGGAAGCCCCCACTAAGAAATGTGCTAACTAACTTCCCAGAAGTTTCTCAGTCTAGTTAGGTTGAGGACAACCCATCACACTCCCTGCCCTCCCCTGCCCTGCCCTCCACTTTTCTTCCACACTTGCCTGCCTATCATACCACTTCTTTCTGCTATGTCCTGCAGCGTGGGACTTTTGCCAGAGGCAGCCACCCAACCTTTCAGAGTATGTGCCAAAATAAACTTCTTTATGAAAGTATACAAACTGCCTAGTGTCAGGCATTCCATTATAATGGAAGTCATGGCAGCAGCAGAAAATAAACTACAATATAGGAACAATGCTCTCCAATAGCATTTTTTAAAAAAAGGAAACAAATATTTCTTATTCCCTGAGGGGCGGGAGCTTCCGAATGCACCCACTTGTGTTGGTAGAACTTGTTGGCTATTAGACCAAGGACTGCAGCTCCATCCCAGGGCCTCTTTGGAAGGCAGCTCACTCCAGGGCCCTGGCTTTGTCAGTGAGCAAGAAGAGCCATGGCCACTTACAGTCTAATTTCCAAAGTGAAAAATACTTTGACTGTATTCTACCTTTTAGTGTATGATTCAGTGGTGATAATTTCACTCCGAATGTTGTGCAACAATCATTGCTGTTCCCAAAACTCTTTTCTCCAATCTTTTCACCCAGTATGGGAGATTGAACCCAGGGGTGATGCACACCAACTAGGCAAGCACTCCAGCACTGGGCTACATCCCACATCATTTAAAAAAAAATTTTTTTTGAGACAAGATCTTGTTAAATTGCCCAGACTGGTTTTTAACTTGTAGTCCTCTTGCTTCAACACCCAGCCCCCAACTCTGAGTAGCTGGGACACTATTCCCAGCTGCACCTTTTTTTTTTATTGTGGTAAAGTATACAGATCAAAACATACCATCTTAACACATCTCAAGTATTTACATTCATAATGTTGTGCAACTATTGCTACCATTCATCTCCAGAACTCTTTCGTCTTGCAAAACTGGAATTCAATAAGCATTAAAAAAGAATTTCCTATCCCCCAGCTCCTACTATTCTATGTTCTGCTTGTATGCTTGTATGACTGCTCCAGACACCTCACCCAAATGCAATTATATATTATTTGTCTTTCAGTGATTGGCTTATTCTGCTTACATAATGGCCCCAAGATTCATCCACTTCATCCGTGCTGTAGCATGTGCCAAACAGCCATCCTGTAAGACTGAATACTCACCCACAACATGTGCAGGCTATATTTTGTTTATCTATTCGTGCCTGGATGGACTTGAGTTGCTGCTGCTTTTTAACTGTTATGACTAATGTTGCTTTGAACACAGGTGTAAAAATATCTCCTCAAGATCCTGCTTTTAATTACATGGGGTATATATCTAGAGGTAGAATTGCTGAATTATGCAGCAGTTCTGTTTTTAGTGTCTTCAGGAAACCCCACACTGTTTTCCATAACGACTGACTCATTTTTCTTCCTACCAACAGTGGACAAGACCTCCAATTTTTCCACACTCTGTTCAATACTTGTATTTTTTCTTTTTTACTGATATTAGACATTCTAATGGGTGTGAGACAGTATCTCATTGGGGATTTAATATGCATTTCCCTAATGATTAGTGATAGTAAGTATCTTTTCATTGCTTGTTTGGCCATTTGTACATCTTTGCAGAAATATATTTTCAAGTCCTTCACTCATTTTTATAAATCAGGTGTCTGTTGCTCTATATATCCTGTATCCCAGATATACAGTTGGAAAATCACTCTGCCCAGCTCTCCTATCAAGTGAGTGCAAGACTCTCCTTACATCCAAGTCCACCAGGCAGAGCTGAGGGTTAGGGCAGCAGCCTCCAGCAGCCCCTGCACATCAGAATGTGGGGCTGAGCCAGAGCTGGATTTCAGTGCAGCATTGTTTATCACACAGGTGGAGCTGAACTGATGTAGCCTAAGGGCATCTTGACTCTCGGGGTTTGGTCTGCCACTGAGATACAGCTCCTACTGGGACATCACCAGCATTCAAGTCACAGTCTCTGCTGGCAGGTTGCAGGCAAGTGACCATCACAACACAGTCAGTGACATTATTGGGGTGAGTTGGGGGCACCCACTCATGCACGCCTGGAGGAGTCCATATTGCTGTAACATTTGGGGACAATGAGATGTACCAAGAGCCTTCAACATGGTCATAACATTTATCTTACTAATTCTCTTGTGAGTCTTAAGCTTAAGGAAAAAGAGAGCCACACAATTTTTACTTTTAAATAACTAATTTTTAAAAAACTAAGTATATATATTTTATGTATAGCCATATGGTTATTTCTAGAAGGTAGACAACAGGCACACTTAATGTTCCTTTTTTCCCCTTATCTGTATTTTCTACACTATGTGACCAAATCATCTTAATAAACCTCTCTTTGTCTATGAGCTACTCATATAAGAAGGCAGAAATTTTCTTACAAGTACATGCCAATTGTGGCAAACTAGAGGCCTTAGAAAATCCTTTGTGGACCATTAAGCTGACTGTGTTCCTTTCCTCTTAGGAACTCCATGTGCAGTGGCTACAAACAGCAGCCTCTTTGGCAGTGTATGGCAGAGTCTTTTGCTTTTATGGGTTTTACTGGCCTGGGAATCCTGAAGTTATCCTTTCCCAATGGATGCTCATGTTTCTGACCACCACTGTTCCCAGTGTAGGCTCTGGACAGGTGTGATGGGGAACCACAGGGTACGGTGGTCATGGCTCACATTTGCCAAGTTGTCTTGTGCAACTGTGTAAGGTGCAGAACAAGGAGTGTGTGACTGAGGCCTTTATATGGCAAGTTCAAGTTCACTGGTCACCAAAAGATCCATATACAAGAGTGCCTTTACTATTTTTAACATAGATGGCTCAGAAGACCCAGTGGCCAAGAAGCTGTTCCTCCCAGATGGCTATAGTGTCAAATAACTCCCAGTTCTTGGATGAAGGGCTAGCTTTGCACTTGTGAAGGCTTCACTGTCCTCCCTTACATGTCATACCTACTGATAAACCCTCCCTCCCACCCACAGCCTCATAGTAGTAAAACTCAAAGCTAGAGATTTAGGTTACATGATGATTTTAAATCTATGTAATAAACTTATGTGGTTACTCAGATATATTTATCAAGTTTTTAGCAAAACAGAAAAATCATCCTTATAAGTTTACTATAGAAGGCCAGGAGTGTTGGTGAACACCTGTAATTCCAGCACTCAGGAGGCTGAGGCAGGAGGATTGTTGCAAGTTCGAGACCAGTTTGGATTACAAAGTGAGCTCAAGGCCAGCCTGAACTGCATAGTGAGACCCTGTTTCAAAAGACAAAAAAAAGTTTACTATAGAAATTAGATAATATTTAGGAAATAATATACATACAAATGAATGTTGCATGCAATTTATGTAATAAATCAAAACAATTCAGTCAACAAAATATCAATTCCTTGCTTATAGGAGGCATTTAACAAGGTCAAGCCAACTAATCTGTTTTCCTAATCAAATTAATGGAGTGTTCTGGTCAATAGTTTTGGCTGAGTTTGGATGGAGTAGTTGATAGGTTCATCAGGTTGATAGCTTTAACTATGCTGGGTGATTAGTTATCTGAGTTTGAATGTTTTGAATGACTCATGTAAAGCACTATTAAACAGATACTTTTGCTTACATGTGGCTAAAAATTTTATGGTAGACTCTCCATAAGGTATAGAGATATGGTAGACTCTCCTTATCTGCAGGTTCTGCATCCACAAATTTGGCCAACTATGGTTCAAAAATATTTGTTAAAAATTGCCTTGCCTGGAGCAGTGCTCCTCTCTGCAGTGTCCCCTCTGGAAGGAGTATATTTATTTCCTCTCTCCACTGACCCTGGACTTTACTATGTGACTTGATATATTCAAAGGAATGTGAGCAGCAGTGACTTGTGTAGTGCTGGGGTAGAAACTCTGAAAGCCATACTGCAGCTGAGCATGGTGACTCACACTTGTATCCTACACTGTGGGAGGCTGAGGCAGGGTGATCACAAAGTCAAGACTGTCCTGGACACTTAGAAAGTTAGAATAAAGACAAGAGACTGGGGATGTAGCTCAGCATAAAGGCTCTGGGCACAATCTCCAGTACCAAACTGGCAGAGAGAAAGAGAGAGCAACAGAAAGAGAGAGAAGGAAAGAAAGAAGAAAGAAAGAAAGAAAGAAAGAAAGAAAGAAAGAAAGAAAGAAAGAAAAGAGATGAGAAAGAAAAGGAGAGGAAAAGAAAATAGAGAGGAGAAAATAAGAGAAGAGGAGAAGCCATCATGTTATTCAGTGAGTTCCATTTTCCCGGTGATAGGAATGTGCCCCATGGGCTCCCCAAACCTCACTCTGAGACACAAATGAAAAATGCACTTTTGGGCTGGGGATTTAGCTCAGTGGGATAAGCACCTGCCTGGCAATCGTGAGTGTGACCTCCAGTACCAAACAAACAAACAAACAAACATCACACTTTTGTTGTTGAAACTTGTTGCAGTTTGTGGGCTGTTTGTTACTGCATCTATCTAAGTAAAAGGTGACTCATCTCTACTTTCCAAGTTTTCTAACAATGATACATATAAGCTGCATACTCAGGTTTGATAAATTACTAAAATACAAGCTGAGTATCTTTTATCTGAAATACTTATCTGAAACACTTTATCTGAAATACTTAGAACCATGAGTGTTTTAGATGCTGGATATCTGTGTATTCATAATGATATTATGGGGCTGAGACCCAAGTCTGAACATGAAATTTATGTATGTTTCTTGTGTACCTTATATGTAAAGGATGAAGATAATTTTATACAATGCATTAGAGTGCCTATCTTGTAATTACAACCCATTAACCCATCCCATGAGTTTGGGAGAATTTTCCTTGTGTGGCATCATTATCAGACCTCTAAAAGTTTCAGATTTTGGAGCATTTTAGATTTTGGATTTTTGGATTAGAGATGCTCAATTTATACAGATTACTATAATGATATCTGATATAAAATTATAAATCTTTATCTGTCCAGAGTCTGTGTTATGAAAACAAACTTTGAAGATTCTCATTAAATTAGATTTTGCTGGGGATTTAGCTCAATGGCTTAAGTGCCTGCCTGGCAAGTGTGAGGTCATGAGTTCAATCCCTGGTACAAAAAAAAAAGGTGCATAAATTAGATTTTGATAAACCACAGGGATCTAAAAGTTATTTGGAAATAATTTAAACAGAGTTTGGGTTTCTTCAGGCCCTTGGCTGGTTTGACCTTGCTGAGAGCGCTCAGGAAGTGCCTGTGGCCCTGAGTGGGGCCAAAAAGGAAAAAGTGTGGGGATTAGTGCCTCCTTATTGCCACCTGCCCAGTTCTCCTGTGTGGAAAACACACTGTGCTAGTCTGCACTGTATTACTTCAGTGAAATACCTGAGGCACCAACTTGCAAGGAAAAGGGATTCATTTAGCTCCAGGATTGGACAGCTTCATTTATTTGGAGTTTGGTGCAAGAGGTGGAAGGCAGTGGCTCTCAAACCAGAACAAAGAGACCAATATTTTATGACTTCAGAGGGCCTTGCATGAAATGACCTGAGGGTCTCCCATTAGACCCCATCAGCTTTTGACACCAGCCCCTGGGAACTGAGTTTCTATCGAATAAATCCTTGAGGGACAAACACTATCCACAAGACAGCAGGCACCTTCATTTTCCACACAGCCAGCCTATGCAGTTTGATGTGCAGATCCATTCCCAGACTAGGCATGAAACCCAGGCCCAGCCAGGCAGAGCAATGACTGAGTCCAGGAGGGTCACAATTTATAGCAAGACACAATATGATGTAGTTACCAAACCAGGTCATTCTCTTCTGGAGCCTGCTCTGAGAAATGGAAAATGGGCAGAAAGGAAGAATGCTACTTCAAACATATTCATTAAAAAAAATCCTCTGATTCTGTCATCTATCTTGTGCCTTTCTATAGTACCCTTGAGTTGTCACATTGAGGATGGTATAGTATGAGAGGAACCTGGTATCTTCGTGATTACCTGAAGCAAAACTCTCTTCCTCCAAACTCACTGGATTATGTGAGCAGCAAAGTATTATTATATTAAATCACTGATGTCATAGGATTTATGTGTTACCATGGAAAAGTCTCGCCAACTCTGACAAATGTATGACCCAAACCCAAGTCAGACTTATTAGAGTCAGCCCTACGGACGCTGGTGTGGAAAGAGTTCCTCTTTATCCCTGGAATTGCTCAGTGCGTAGGATGCAGTGTGAAGCACTAAGAATCTCCTTTACCGTGCGAGTATTTATTGAGCCCTTACTATGCTCCTGGCACCAAATGGGCTCACACACTGGGGAGAAGCGGTGTAAGGATGAGGCTAGCACAGAGGGAACTGAAGCGGGAAGCGGAGCACCATTTAGAGCCATGGACAAACCACCCACTTGTACTCTTTTTAAGAAACCATTTGGAACAGGTTTCTGACACTTGCAAGCAACATTTCATAAGTAATCCAATAATAAGACCAATTCAAAAGCAAGGTCCATGCTGCCAGTCAGAGGGGCTGATGACCAGCAGGTTGCAGATGCAGGTTGGGACAGAGCAAGTCATGGTTGTGTAGCACTGGGCAGACTCTGGGTACTCGGGACACAGCCCCATAGTCTTCTGGGCCTTAACCAAAGTGGGAAGGGAGAGCAGACCTGGCATGGAATTTAGCACTGAGGTTCACCCTGATACTCAGCCTTCTCTGTGACCACAGTCAAGCTTGTGTCTCAGTTCAGCTTCACAAGCATAGACCTTGCTTGTATCCCCAGATTTTGTAGCATTGACAAAAAGCAACATGTCAAAACTGGAAGTCATAAATGAAAGTCACCTCGACTGCATCCAGCATGTGTTTGTAGTGCCCTTACTGTGTGCCATTTTCAGTGCTGGTTGGGAAAATTATCTCAAACATTTTCTACACATTAGGAACTTGCTTCCCCTCCCTGTTCCTTCTCCTCTTCCTCCCTGTAGCCATTCAACAGTAACTGAGCATAATCTCAGCAAGATTTTGTGCCAGGCAGTGGTCACACAGAGCTCGATGAAGCACAGGGAGTTTCATCTCATAGAAATTGTACTAGAATTATATTGTTTATGGCATATTTTTAGCTCTACAACTTCTGAGCACATGACTGGATCCTTGTTTGGGTGGGGCTGCATGACTAATAGATCAGACAATGAGTTGGAGCATTGAACTACAAGTGTGGGGTCTGCCAAAGCTCTCTTTGCCACAGTGACTGCTGAAATGATGCATTGAAATGACAGTTGTTTCTTTAACTACGATTCTGTAATAGAAAACATGTAGCAGAAGCCATGGATAACCTATTATAAACATGCACCATTAAGAATAAATAAACCTTTGTTGTCACAGCCTACTAAAGATTTAGGGTTCTCTGTTATGGGAGCATGGCTTGACCTATCCTGGCTGATGTGTATGTTTGCCAAAGGACGCAATAGTAAGTGTAGTAACATTCACAACAAAGCTTCACAGCTCTGCCAAGAATCCCTGCTTGAAGAACACAAGACCTTTCCTGGTTATGGACCTTTTCTATAAGGGCCATTTGTACAAACACCTTTATTCTCCCACATCAGACTGGAACAAAATTTTCATCAGTCTGCCTAGAGTTGGCTTCCAGACTGAGCTGCCTGGATAGGCAGACCAGCCAAAGTCTTGCCTCGCTGAAGCTTATTAATTTTCTGGTGCTGCCATAATAAACTGCCACCAACTCATGCCTGAAACAACAGAAATTTATTCTGTCATAGTTTTGGAGATCAGAAGTTCAAAATCAAGGTGTTAGTTGGGTTGTCTCCACCTCAGAGTCTTAAAGAAAAACCTTTAAACTTAGCTTCTTTTAACTTTTGGTGGCCTCCTTTACTGGTGGCCACATCACTCCAATATCTGCCTTACCTGGGCTTCACATCACCTACCCTTCTGTATGTGTCTTCTCCCATGTGTTTTATATAAAGGCATTTATTACTGGATTTAGGATTCACATGGACAATTCAGGATGACTTCCTCCTCTCATAACCCTTAGTTTAAGTAAATTCCCAAAGAACCCTTTTTCATGTAAGGCAGCAGTTACAAGTTCCAGGGACTGGGGTATGGATATATCTTTCTGGATGCCCACCACTCAGTCAGTTAATGGGATGGGGTGTGGGACTCCTTGATGTAATCCATGAAAATTACTTCTTTGTTTAGTTTTTATATTTTTAATTTAATAGGATACTTAGATAATATAAAATAGACAAGGAACAGTAAAATGAACAAAACCCCAAGGAGCCATTGTTTTAAAGACCAGGAGAAGTGTTATGGCGTGTATCTAGATGTCTCCCTAAAGCCTCGTTCAATCACAGGTGGGGTTTTTAAGAGGTGTCTGGATCTAGAGTGTCCTTTCTTTCTTTCCCTCTCTTTCTCTTTCTTTTCTTTCTTTCTTTCTTTCTTTTCTTTCTTTCTTTCTTTCTTTCTTTCTTTCTTTCTTTCTTTCTTTCTTTCTTTTTTCTTTCTTTCTTTCTTTCTTTCTTTCTTTCTTTTTTCTTTCTTCTTTCTTTCTTCTTTCTTTCTTTTTTCTTTCTTTCTTTCTTTTTCTTTGTTCTTTCTTTCTTTCTTTCTTTCTTTCTTCTTTCTTATCTTTTTGAGACAGATCTCACTATGCAGTTCAGGCTGGCCTTGAGCTCACTTTGTAGCCCAAGTTAGTCTTGAACTTACAATGATCCTCCTGCCTCAGCCTCCTAAGTGCTGGGATGACAGGTGTGTGTCACCATTCCTGGTTTAGAGTGTGTGTTTCTGGGATCAAGGATGTGGTGTTGGGATTGATTCAGGTGTGATGCTAGGATTTAAGGGTGTGAGTTCTATCTATTTTAAGGGCAGGTAGCCTGGATAAAATATGAGACAGAAAGAGGGCTGCTGTTCTTACTTGCTACCTTCTGCCTGCCTGCTTTGTGATGCCCCTCTGCCATGCTATCTTTGCTGCATTAGAACCAGCCAACTATGAGCTGAAACCTTTACAAACTGTGAGCTAAATAAACATTTTTGCCTTTAATTTGTGAGTGTAGGGCACTTTGTCTCATCAATGAGAAAAGTAACTGAGACAGGCAGCATCTGTGCTTGGGCCTCTTTCTTCCACTGGAGCAGATGAGATGTCTAGGGGTGAAAAGAGCATGTTTGTACCCTGGAGAAGATATTGGGACTCAGTCTCTTCTTCCCCCTCACTTTCTGTTTCCAGGCCTCTATGAGATGAATGACTTCCTCTGCTGCTATAATACACTGTGCCACTACAATCCCCAAACCTCAGGGTAAGTGACCACAGATTGAAACTTCCTTCCTTATAAGTTGATTCCCTCAGGTACTTTGTCACAGTGATAGAAAGATGACTAACACATAGAATAAACTATGGGATACCTAGAATTAGAGAGACAGACAAGTGAATCATAAATTACCAGAAGAAAAATTCATGAGAAGAAATCTCCCTAGGAAGTAGTACCAGGGAAGGTAAAACTGAACTGTAATTGACAAACTGCTGGACAAGTCTGAATGTTAAACACTCCAGGGGAACCCAGACATAGGGAACCCGATGGTTTTGTGAGTTTTTACCTCCAAGGGCTCAAGTAGGTTGCACATTGAATGGTGGAAAAAATGCCTTTATGCTTTAAGTGGGGGGTGGGAGTGGGCAAATGGTGCTAGTGTTAGTGGAAATGGGAAAAATAACCATTTTGAAATATATCAGGGTATTATGTTTTTCTTAAAATCTTCCCTCAGACAGAGTTTGGCTTAGTGGACCAAGAAACAAAAGGCAACAATATACAGTATTTAAGAAACAAAAAGAAACTCATAGACTGAAAATAAAGGATGGAAAACAATATTCCATGCAATGCGAATCTGCAAAAAGCAGGTGTGGCTGACCTATATTTAGACAAAGTGAGATTTAAGTCAAAACTGATCAACTGGGGCAAAGAACAAAAAACTAAAACTAGATAGTCCATTTCATGTAGCCATTGTCCTTCTAGTATTTTCCCAAAAGAGTTAAAGACATCATATTACAATGATACATGCATATCCATGTTTATAGCAACACAATTTATAATAACTAAATCTTTGAAGCAGCCTATATATCCAGCTATAGGTGAATGGATAAGGAAAATGTGGTATTTATACACAATGAAATACTACTCTGCTATAAAGAGGATAAATTTAAGCCATTTGTGGGAGAGTGGGTGCACCTTCAGATTGTAATATTAAGTGAAATAGCAGAGGCTTCTATGACAAATCCAAAGTATAAAGAGCAAAATAAATGACAGATCTTTCCCAAAGGGAAAGGAGATCCAGCAGTGGTGTCTGGGGGATGAAGAGGAGGAAAAGAGATGAAGAAAGGCATTAAGTTGCACAGTGTCTGTGCACCAGCCCCACCCACGGAAGATGAACATCATGGACAGCAGACATGCACTAATGAAAAGTGTTTAAAAATTAACAAGAAGAGTTATTATCCAAAACATCCAAACTACTCCTAAATTCAACCATAATGATACTAACAACTCAGTTTTTTATTTTATGAAAAATAAAAAAGTTTCACAACAAAATAAGAGAGTAAAAATAGTTAATATAACATGTATCTTATAGTAGTTATTCAGTGTACAAGACAGACAAAAAAGATTCTGTCTTACAAAATGAAACAGATGATAGCACAAGACTTTCTTTTCAATGAACTATTAATATAGTTCAATGCATAGTAGCATAAATGAAAAATTAGTAGATATATTATATTTTTGATATAATGAATACATAATTTGGCAATTATTTGAACTTCTCTCTACTTCCTACTTATTGATCATGTATATATTTATATATAAATATATATAGTTTTTTATATAAATTGTCATATAAGAGGAATGATAAGATATTTAAGCTTGGGGCTGGGGATTTAGCTCAGTGGCATAAGCACCTGCCTTGCAAGTGTGCAGTTGTGAGTTCAATCCCTGGTGCAAAAAAAAAAAAAAAAAAAAAAAAAAGATATTTAAACTTGCATGCTTTGCTTATTTCACTTAATAACATGCTCTCAGATTTCATCCATTCACCTATGAATGCCTGAAGCTTATTTTTCTTTTTGACAGAGTACTACTCCACTTGTATAAATATCACATTTTCCTTATGTATTTATCTGTTGATGGACATACACTAACAATTCATTTAAAAAAATGGTCAGAGGACCTAAACAGAACTTCACTATAGAAGATACTCTTGTGACAAATAAGCATATGAAGACACTTAATATTACATATCATTAAAATGGCCAAAACTCAAAGCACTGACAACACCAAGTGCTAACAAAGTGTAGGGCAGCAAGAGTTCCCATTTAAGCTTAGTAAGAGTGCAGAAAGTCCTATTGCTTTGAAAGGTAGTTTGGTACCTTCCTATAAAACTAAAATGTTCTCACCATCCACTCAATCTTACTTCTTGGTATTTATCCAAATGAATGCAAGTCTTTTGCTCACTTGAAAACAAATACATTTACATGTTTTTTTCCATGTAAGAATATTACCCAAACTTAGGAGCAACCAAGATATCCTTCAGTAGGTAAGTGCATGCATAAGCTGTGGTCCACCCAGACAATGAAATGACGTTCCATGCTACAAACAGGAACTAAAGGTGTGAAAAGCAAGAAACTTAATTCATAGTGATAAATGAAAGAAGTCAATCTGACATGGCTAGATCCTGTATGACTCATTACATGAAACTCTGGAAAAGAAAATCTATGAAGACAGTGGAAAAAATCAATTATTGCTCAGGGTTGGGGTAGAAAGGATGGATAGCAGAGCAGAGAGGACTTTAGGACATGAGAACTATTGTGTGTGATATTATAATAATGAATATAGGTCATTACACATCTATTAAACCCCACAGAATATACAACCCTAAGAGTAACTATGTAATATGGACTCTGTACCCTCATGTAAACAGTGGACTTTGGGTGACAATAATACCACACCACTCTGGTACAGGATGCCGGGGGTGGGGGACACTATGAACGGGTTTGGGCAATGGTGCAGAGGTATATGGGAACTCACCATACTTTATATGCAATTTTTCTGTGAGCTGGAAACTCCTCCAAAAATAGTCCATGGTAGAAAATGTATTGGGGAAGAAAACAGATTGTTAAATACCAGTGTGACCCCCCCATCCTGTTTTATTTCCCTTTGGCATTGCCTAGCCTAGACTCAAACACAGCCTGAACTCAAATGTAATACTGAATGTGAACAGAAGTAGCTGTTAAAGAAACTCTAATGCAAAGAATAGGAATGTGTAAGAGAGTGTGGGGAAAAATACCGGTTTCTATCATTCCTTCTACCTACTCTCTAGGCAGTCCCACAGGCTATGGCTAGTGTGGCATCTGGGAAGATACCTAAAAGTCTGAAGGAGAAAAACTCTTTCTGAGTAAAGGAACTGTGAACTCAAAAATGTAGGGGAATACCTAAGGCTTCTTTGTCCCTGTTCTTTTCACTGGTTGGCTCCAGAGCAAATACGGCTACAGGAAGTATATGACCAAGCAGGAAAACTAAGGTCACAGTACTGTTGTTAGAAACACAGGAAGTTGATGAAGGTTGGAGGACATCAAAGGACAAAAGCAATGGCGAGATCAGAGAAGAAGGAGCTCAAAAGATTCATCAGATTCCCATAAATTGTGTATGAACTCTGAGACATCTCTTAGCTGTGCACATTCATGCCTAGATCTGACCAGAAGTGTCAAATCTATGGCTTTGACATTTGATCTATAGGGTAGACTACAGATCAGGTTCCAGATCTGTAGCCTGTAAGTGGTATGCTAAAAGGACACATAGACACCACTGCAAGACTTTGAAAACTGACCATAAAATAGAACAGCATCCCTCAGAAAACAGGTAGGAACTCATCTGCTAAAATATGCAAAGGAAAAACTCAACACTGTCTAAAGGATTTAAGCAAAACTTAGAGTTCTAGAGTTTAATACTTAACAACATTAGTGTAATACTAACAATCTGATTGTTCAACATATAAGGAAGTAGGAAATTTATATTTTTAAATTCATTAATAGATGCATAAAAACATGAAGTTTATAGTTAATAATGGCATGTAATGTTTTGATATATCTATACATTGTGTAATATTTAAATCACATTAAACATATCTATCTCTTCAATTATCTCTCACTTATTCATGTTGAAAGTATTCCACATGCTTTCTTCTAGATTTTTTGTTATGAATAAGCACATTATAGGCATATATAGCTGCCCCATGGCCACAGCACACTGGAACCTCTATCTATCTGTGGTGTAGCACACACTGAGCAACCTTCCCACCACCCCACTCTCCTCAGTCTCTAGTAACCACCATCTCACTGTCCTTGTATCCAAGTTACCTTATTAGCTTTGATCTCTAAGCCTCAGCTGTCAAACACCCCCAGAACAGTTACATTTTCTTGTCATTTATTGAAGTAATCACATGGTTTTCCTTCTTAAATTTCTAAACATGATGTACAAGTTTCCTATGGTTGCTGTAACAAATTACCATGAACTTGGTGACTTAAAAACACAGAAATATATTTCCTTACATAGTTATGGAAGCTAAAAAGCTGAAGCCAAAGTGTTAGTAGACCAATGTTTGCTCTAAAACCTCTAAGGAGAACCCTCTCTGTGCTTCCCAGTTCCTGGTGAACTCAGGAATCCCATGGGTGGCAACAACACCAATCTCTGCCCAACTCCATCTCTATGTGGCCTTCTCCATGCTGTATCTGTGACCTGTCTCTTCAGCTTTTATACTGACACCAGACATTGAGTTTAAGACCCATCTTAAACCTGGGATGACTTCACTTGAGATCTCTGGCTAATTATACCTGCAAAGACCCTATTTCTAAACAAACTTACAATCTGAGCTTCAGGGTAGACCTGAATTTTAGGAGAACACTATTCAACACAGTAAATATGGTGAATTTCATTATTTGAATTTTGAATATTAAGCCAGTCTTGTCTTTTTGGAATGTATTAATCTTATATACTGTTGAATTTGATTTGCTGAACTTTTGTTTAAAAAATCATGTCTGTATTCATCACAGATTTTAGTCAATGATTTTTTCTTGTAATTTCATTGGTTTTGGCACACTGACCTTATAGAAATAGTAATAAAATAGTCTTTCTGCTTTAATTTTTGTGATAGCTGTGTAGAACTGTTATTGCTTCTTCCTTAAATATTTGGTATAATTCCTCAGTGAAACTATCTGGTCTGACATTTTCTTTGTGGAGGGTTATCACTAACATGTCTAGTTTCTTTGATGAATGTAGTGTTATTTAATTTAAGTATTTCTCTTTGAGTCAACTTTGGTAGTTCTGCATTTCAAGGAATTTGTGCATTTCTTCCAGCTTATCAAAAATTAATAGATGTCTTAGCTTATTTTGTGTTCTACAACAGAGTATCACAGATGGAATTACTTATTACGCACAGTACCTTGCCAGCTCATGGTTCTAGAGGGGATATCCAAGATAGAGTCCTACATCTGGAAAGGGCTTCTGTGTGAATCCTTCCCCTGGTGGAAGAGCAGAGAGCAAGAGTTAACAAGAGATAAAACTTGTAGCCTCAAGGAGATTGCAAGATGGCTGACTGAGTGGTGGCACGATAAGACAGCCTCTCTGAGGAAAAAAAAAAAATAAAAACAACTCAGACACTGGAATCTGGCAACATGGAGAAAGCCAGACAAAAGGAGAGGAATTCTCATGACCCAGGAAGAAACTGAGGAAAAAGAAAAAGAAAAAAGAAAGAAGAAGAAGAAGCATGGACAGAGGGCTGGAGCTGGGCAAACCCTGATTGCTGTACTGGCACATCTTAAAGTCAGGTGACTCACGATCGAGCTGAGATCGAGGCCCTGCCGAGAGCGGGGGTTGGTGAGCTCCAGACCCTCGGCTGGAGGAGGTGCTGAGACAGGGAGTGGAAACAGCCAGTCCAGCTGCAGGAACTTTGGTGAGTGACGGGAACTGGATTCCCCAAACAGGGAGGACTGGCTGGGTGACATTTTGGAGTTGAGCAGGGCCGGCTTGAATCAAAACCCGAGGCAGCATCCACTGATGACTCCTAGTCCAAAGAAGATTGGTGGGATCTGCTCGGGCAGGGCCAAGCCCCTGGTTGAAACCCAATAGCCAGGGTCGAGGCTTTTCTGGGCCAGTGGCATCCCCAGGGAACACACAAACTTGTTGAAGCATAAACTGGTTGACTGGTGTAGGGGGAGGAGCCAGCTCTCAGTGTGCAACTCGCAGATCTGCAGGGGACTGGGGTGTGGTACTTCCTTAGAAAGTGTGCTGAAGAAAAACTGTAAGCAATAGGAAAGGCCCAGAGACCTCCACCACCCACCTGTCTGAAGCGGACCGAAAACATGACAAGACAGAGAAAGAGCAAAAGGTCCCCAACTGCGGAACCAGGGAAAGTGAGTCCAACAGAGGTAAATGCACAGGAGGTTGAGAGCAGCAAATCTGTAATGTCAGAGACAGCATCGGCGGAAATAAACAAATACATCCGTGACCTCATCGTCAAATTTAAATCTGAAATTCTAACTCAGGTGAAGCAAGATATAAGAAGATTAATAAAAGAAGTCCTGGGTAATCCTCAAGTAAGCACAAATGAAAGAATAGAGGAACCCAGAGAAAGGAGAGAAGCCTTTGATGAAGAATATAAACAAAATCTAGAATATATGAAACAGATCCAAATCAGGAAATTAAAATATCAGGAAATTAAAAACTCCATTGAAATCTGGCAAAACCTTTTAACAGAAACTAAAGACAAACTTTCAAAACTTGAAGATAGATTTGCAAAGTATGATTGTGAAGGGAAGGATCTCTTAAGAATAACAAGGAACCAGGAAGCAATGATACAAAGACTAGAAGATGACAAGGGGATATATAACCTAAGAACAAAATATGTGAATGAAGATGCAGCAACAAATAGAAATGAAATAAAAAATCTATTCACAGAAATAATTAAGGAAAACTTCCCAAACATAGGTAACGGAAGTGAAGTTCAGATAAATGAGGCATACAGAACCCCAGCTGGCTACAACCAAAACAGATCTACACCCAGATATATAATAATCAGGATCCCAGAAATCCATCACAAGAACAGAATATTAAAAGTGGTCAGAGAAAAGAAACAGATTACCTATAAAGGAAAACTCATCAAAATCACAGCAGACTTCTCAGTGCAAACCATCAAATCAAGAAGAGCTTGGAGCAAAATATTCCAAGCCCTGAAAGAAAATAACTTCCACCCCAGAATGATGTACCCTGCAAAACTGTCTCTCAAAATTAATGGAGAGACAAGATATTTCCACAACAAAGAGGAACTGGGGGAGTTTGTGACCACCAATCCAACCCTGCAAAGAATACTGAAGGACATTCTAGAGAGAGAGAAGAAAATCACCAGGGTTCCAGGAATAATGGCAGAAAGGCCTCAAAGAAAGGGGCAGA